>ML281423.1:0-14601 GCA_005239495.1 Nicotiana undulata | reverse complement strand
ATATATATATATATATATATATATATATATATATATATAATATCGGAATAAGCGAAGTTTCAAGGTTTGGAAAAAAATCATTAGTAAATACGGATAAAGTACTTAGACTGTGTTCAAACGGTAGTAACGAGATAAAAATCAAGTAAAATCAGTGGTTATGATAAAATATTAAATTGTTGTTCAGCTCAATCAAGGGCAGTAATAATAGAATTGAAATTTAAGCAGGTTATAGAAAGAACTATGGAATTTCCGTGAAAATGTCCAATGCACGCGCTCATCACCTCACGTACACGGGGTTTTTATAGTAAAAACCAGTCAAAATATCTAAAGGAAATTCCCCAACACAGAGTTAGGCAAGCCACTTACCTCGACTGTGCAAATCAATCAGTGATCACGCTCTTGCCACGAGTATCCAACTCCGGGTGGCCCAAATCTATTCAATTTGATGGTATAATATAAATATAAATTCAAGAAATCAGAGTAACTAATGAATTCGGAACTAATACGCGAATTTAGAAAAATTGACCAAAACGCCCCTCGGACCCACGTCTCGGAATCGGGAAAAATTTATATTTTCTGAACCCTTGCTCGCTCACGAGTCTAACTATATGAAAATCTCTCAAATCGGAGGTCAATTACACAATCAAAACCCCAAAATTAAGTCTAAGAAGTTTCTTCCATTTTCCCCAAATTTTAACTCAAAGATCATGAATTTAAGGGTGGGATTTAAGATTAGGAACGTGGAAATTAACCTATGGTGGTAGAAAATCACTTACCCTGATTACCCACGTGAAAATCCTCTCAAATATCGCCTCTCGCGAGCTCCCACAACTCAAAAACTATGAAATAACATAACCCTCGGATTCTTGGAATATGAACAGGGATTTCCGCACCAGCGGTCCCTTTAACCGCACCTGTGGTACCGCACCTGCGGAATATCATCGCAGGTGCGGGATTTCATTTAAAACCTCTGGGATCGCACTTGCGGCTGGATAGTCGCTGCTGCGGTTCCGCGCCAGCGGAAACCCAATCATAGGTGTGGGATTCACTTAGGCTGGACAGAGGTCGCGCCTGCGGGTCTTTTGTCGATGGTGCGGCTCCGCACCTGCGGAAGTTCCTTCGCACCTGCGGACCCTGGGAAGACTCCTAACACTTCGCACCTGCGGCTAAGAGGGGGTCGCTTCTGCGATCTCGCACCTGTGGAAATTCCATCGCAGGTGCGGAACACCAGAAGAGGATCTGGTTCACCTGCTTGCAAAGTCCCAAAACTTCCCGTTAAACATCTGAATCGACTCCGAGGCCCCCGGGACCTCAACCAAAACAACCAACTGACCCCAATACCTCATTCCAACTTAGTCGAGCCTTAAAAACACGCTCCATAACATCAAAATGACCAAATATGCATAGATTCAAGTTTAAGAACTTAGGAATTTTCAAGAATTCACCTCCGACGCCGAACCACGTCTAAACTCGTCCGAATGACCTCAAATTTTGCACACAGGTCATAAATTACATTCCGAACCTGTTGTCGCTTTCACAACCCCATTCCGAGTCCGATATCAAAATCTCACCTATCGGCCGAAATCGCCAAAATTCTAACTTTCGCCAATTCAAGCCTAAATATACAACTGACGTCAAAAACACATTCCGAACACGCTCCCAACACCAAAATCACTCAACGGAGCTAACGGAGTCAACGGATTTCCATTCCGGGTCTGTCTTCACACAGCTCCCGCTCCGGCCCAATTCCTAAGGTTAAAGCTCACCTTAAAGGACTATATGTCCAAAAGCACTCCAATTTTCATCACTCAACACCCCGACTCGTTCCATTAACCTAATAAGACATGGGAGGAATAGTTATCAGGGGATCAGAGCGCTAACTCTCCAAAATGACCGGTCAGGTCGTTACACTTCTGATCGCGCTCCCAACTCCAGAATTACCATACGAAGCTATTCTCCAACTCGGAACCCCAAACGGACATCTATAACACTGAGATGCCTTACAACCCAAATTTATGAAATCCTTCCAAAATGCTATCTTCCATAACATACGCTGAAACACTCCCGGGTCATCCAAAACTTGATACGGACATACGCCCAAGTCTGAATCATCATACGAACCTGCTGGAACCTTCGAATTCCGATTCTGAGGTCGTTTACTCAGAATTCCAATCTTACTCAATTTCTTCAATTTTAAGGCTTCCGAAATAAGAATTTTCCTTTTAATTCAACTCCGAACTTCCCGAATTTCAACTCCGACCATAAGCACAAGTCTTAATACCTGAAATGAAGTTGTTCATGACTTTCAACCGCTGAACGACGCGCTAGAGCCCAAAACGACCGGCCGGGTCGTTACATTTATCTTCTTTCCCACAAATAAGTACACGTACAATCAACATTCCCGAAACAATGGGGGATTCCACCCGAGATTTGTTAAAAGGATCGTCTCTTCCCCTTCTTACCATTAATTTTCTTAATTACTCTTTTTTTTTATCTATCTTCTTTCCCACACAAACAAGTACACATACAACCAACATTCCTAGAAACATTGGAAAATTCCATGCGAGGTGGATGAAAAGAGATTTTAGTTAGTAAAGAATATGCATTTGCAGTAGGAAACTCTTCTATTGATAGGGTCAACTTGTATATATTAGAGAATGATTTGGAGTGCCAATACTAAATATCTAGGTATATTAGTTGTCATTCGATAAAAATTTTCGTTAAAGTATTGATCTTCTTCCTTGATATGGTATTTCTCCGTTCGTAACTTTTATCATGTAGTCCAACAAATGGCACGCTTACCTTTAGGGCATATCCTTCCTCTTTATGTTTCCTTGCTAGGTTTTGCATT
Source organism: Nicotiana undulata (assembly GCA_005239495.1). Taxonomy (NCBI): domain Eukaryota; kingdom Viridiplantae; phylum Streptophyta; class Magnoliopsida; order Solanales; family Solanaceae; genus Nicotiana; species Nicotiana undulata. Next base: position 11,750 of record ML281423.1, on the reverse strand, counting down.
TTCTTCTTCAATTTTCATGCGTGGATTTTTAGTTCATCTGTATATTTATAATTCTGAAAATTATCTTTTACACATGCATACGTAATTTGAGATAGTCATTTCTTATTATGATGATGAATATCTTTTATACGTACGTAATTTGAGATGGCAAATTTATAGAATTTAAATCTCTATAGGACATGAAGGTCTTTCATCGGAAAAATAGAAGCACGAATGTATTCAAGACTTTTAGGCCTGTAATAGCCTCCATTCCCATTAATTTCTAAAACTAATGCACTGTTGTTATTGGCATGAGGGAGTGACGTTTTAACATTATTTGTTGCTTAAAGAAAGTCCAAAAGTATTTATATTTTGGTTCTTTTCTCCTTCCATGTTTAAAGGAAATTGAAACTTTTTATCTCACTCACGTTGCATCTCTCCTCTAGGTTAAATTACTAATAATAGAGATCAAGATCATCAAGCGTTAATATTGGAGAAATATAATTGCTAATCAATAGGGTAATTAATTTTTGAGTTATGTAAATATGTTATAAGACTAGAGAAAATTAACGACAAATAAAACGATAAGGAAAAGAAGGGTACAATTACAAGAAAAATATATTAAAAAGCGAAAAATGGAATTTCGAAAATGTAAAAGGCAATGAGAAAGATCAAACGAGAAACTCTATCTTTTCTTCCTTTATTAAATTCCTAAAATTATGGAAATAATTTTGATAAAATATATACTGAATGTTAAGAAAATAGTTGTGGGAGGGTCAAAATTAAGTGTTCTTAACTATTCCTTTTTAGCTTAAAATGTGTAATATTTTGTGGCGATGAAGTAGACTAAAAATATTAGATGTGTAAAAAAATGAGACTAAATCGGTAGCATTATTTTTGCTATTTTCTTATTAAAAAATATTATATTGTTAATATAACAGCTTGAAGCACGAACAAATTCACTAGTTTGTAAGATATAACAGCTTGCCAAGGCACGCTACACACTGGCCGGTGTGGTGCTGCCTTTCCCATGAGGATTTATTATTATCAAACCATGCTGATTCAGAATCCTCAAGGCTATAATTCAACAAGCTACTGCACCAACTGACTTGAATAGTCTTGCTTGGGTTGACTAATTATTTTCTTTTTTTAGATTCTATCATTTCTTTCTAAAATTCTACCTCCATCTTCTCCTTTAATTCTAGTATTGTGTTTGCTATTTGATTTCTATGTCCGTACTCACATGAAAAGATGTAACGATCCAGCTGGTCGTTTCGAGAGTTTAAGCTCCGTTCCCCTATTTTCTGCTCATTTTCTGCTTTACTATTGTCTTATGACTTATTGGGTAGTTGGTTCGGGTCCGGAAGGATTTCAGAATGAATTGACATACTTAGTTACATAATGGAAAGTTTAAGTTGGAAAAGTTGACCGAATGTTGACTTATGTGTAAACGACCCCGGATTCGAGTTTTGAGGTTTCCATTAGCTCTGTTGAGTGATTTTAGACTTAGGAACGTGTCGAATTGTGATTTGGAGGTCCGTAGTAGAATAAGACTTGAAGTGGCGAAAGTTTTGAATTTTGAAAAGTTTGACTGGGGTAGACTTTTTAATATCGGAGTCGGATTGGATTTTCGGAAGTTGGAGTAGGTTAGTGGTGTCATTTGAAACTTGTGTGAAAAATTTGACGTAAATCGGACGTGGTTTGATAAGTGTCGGCGTCGTTTGTAAAATTTGGAAGTTTAAAAGTTCATAGGCTTCATTTGGGGTGAAATTCGTATTTTGTTGTTTGGGATGATTTGAATGTTCGACTAAGTTCGTATGACGTTTTAGGACTAGTTGGTTTGTTCGGTTGAGGTCCCGGAGGCCTCGGCTTGATTTCGGGTGGTTAACAGGCTTGGAATTGAATTTGAGAAGCAACTGAAGTTTGGTTTCTACTAGTGTAATCGCACCTGCGGCTGGGGAACCGCAAGTGCGAGCTCGCAGATGCGGAAAGGGAAGCACAGATGCAGAGTTTGAGGTGAGGCAGAAGCTGTTCGCAGGTGTGATGGTTTTCCCGCACCTACGTGACTGTAGATGCGGCAGAAGGACCGCATAAGAGAAGTTGGCTTGTGGAGCTGGGCTCCGCAGAAGCGGAGATCTTCCTCATAGAAGAGAGTCTGCAGGAGCAAGTATTTGGATGCAAGTGCGGATTTAGTTGCACAAGCGGGCTCTAAGGCGTTCCTGCAAGGCCGTAGAAGTGGCTAAGTGAGCCGCAAGTAACTCAATCACTTGCTGCCGTTACTCTTCAGTTTTCTGTTGAGGTCTATCCTGCAGAGGTACTCAAATTGGATCAGTGATCGGTTTAGCTAGGCAGAACCTATATAAGCGAAGGGTTTGAATGTTTCACCATTTCTAACATTTTGAGCTGGGATTTTGGAGATTTTTATAGGGTTTTTGAAGAGATTCTTAAGGAAGGTCCCGGTGTTCATTTTTATTCAATATACCTGGTTCCCATTGATTTTACCACCTAGTTGGTGTGTTTCTGAGGTGAAATTTGGGGGATTGAGGTTAGGGATTTGGAGAGTTGGTTTTGGGGATTTGAGTGGCGATTTGATATCGGATTTTGAAAATTGTGGTATCATTAGACTCGTGGTCGAATGGGATTTCAGGTTTTGTGACTTTTGTTTGATTTTGAGATATGGGCCCGAGGGCCAGCTTGAAGCCGATTTCGGATTTTTGCTTCATAATTTTGTATTTTCTTGTGGAATTGATTCCGTTATCCCGCTTGTTTGTGGCTAGATTCGAGACATTCAGATGCTGATATGCGAGGCAAGGGCGTATTAGAGTAGGGATTCTGCTCGAATTGAGGTAAGTAATAGTTCTAAATCTTGTTCTGAGGGTACGAAACCCCGGATTTCATAGTATGTGATTGGTTTGGAGGTGACGCACACGCTAGGTAACGGGCGTGTGGGTGTGCACCGTCGGAATTGGGACTTGGTCCATTTCTTGGAAGTTGTGAACTTGATTAGCTTGTTGTCAGTCCATATTCAACATGTGTTATAGAAATTTAACTGCAATTCATGTTAGAAACCATGTGCTGATGTTGTTGGAGCCCACATAGCGCGTACATGTTGAACTACCTGTTAATTGTTGTTTGTACTCAGTCTCAGTTTCATTTGCATGTTATATCCAAATCTTTATTATTCCTTGTTGATACATCATATCATTTCTAATTGGGTTGATTTACATGATTTCTGAGAGCTCGAGAGACTAGAGATATATGACTGAGTGAGGCCGAGGGCCTGATTACGAGGATATTAATGGGGTCGGGTTGCACGCCGCAACATGTTTCATTGATATTATGCCATGATTGGCTTGATATAGAGCTTGGGCTGAAGGAGCCCCTCCGGAGTTTGTACAAACCCCCAGTGAGCGCACGTACCTAGTGAGTGCGAGTGTCGAGTGCTGAGCGGCTACGAGGAATGAGTGACTGTGAAGATTGAGTGACTGTAGAAAATGAGTGATTATGAAGTTGAAGTGATGGGAGTACTGAGTGACAATTGTTCTGATAGGCTGCATTTTATGTCATTGTTGTTGCACATAGCTGTCATATATTATTGTTTTGAAACTTCTGAGAGATATTACATCCAATTTTAATTGAACTCGGCATTTATAAACTGATTTGACTTAAAGCATGTCTACTTTTCCTTGTTGAGATTATTGAAAATGAATTATAATTGTATAGCTCGTCACTATCTTTAGTTCCTTATTTAATATTATTACTTACTGAGTTGATTGTACTCACGCTACACCCTGCTAGGGCTGGGCATAGATCGGGTATAACCGATAGCCCGAACCGATAAAATACTATTGGGTTATGGATACCGGGTTATTAGGTAAAAAGTTTGATAACAGTCTAATGTTATTTGACAACTGGGTTATCGGTTCGGGTATCGATTTGCCTAACTTTATTAACGGTTTAACCGATAGCCCAATATATTTTTACAAAATTATAATTTTACCCGCTAAATATATAAAGATACTGATCACGCTCAACTATGTCTTATAAAAAGACTAAGTGGGCGTTGCAAATATAATCTGAGTATTTTGCCCATAGTTGAATCCCACAGGGAATTAACCTATCAATTATCGTTGTTAGACTCACTCGATTCTTCGTAATCAACTTCCCAAAGGTTATGAATAATATTTGTTGGTATTTTTACTAACTAAAACTGAATGAAATTAAGTAGACTAAAAGATAACTAATGCTGAGTTGTAAACAAATGCGAGAAGGATCTAAGGTTATGGTTTCCCCCATTGATGGAATCCCTTCTTGTATAATTCATATAGTTTGGCCTACTTATCTCTATAAATCATGAGCACTCTTTTTACCGTAAACCTCTTCCGGGCAGTTACGACAATTTACTAGACGCACTCTCCCGAGCTACACTAGCTTGCTTTTATTATAGCTCACTTTAGATTGCACTCAAGGTATCGTTATCCCTAATCCAACCTTTAAACCCTCGGTTATGGATCCCTCTTATACTTTGGGAGTGGTGTTGTTCAAAAACTACCTAAATATGCACTCTCTCCCGAGCAGATACACACTAAATAGGCATAGCTAATTGAGGGCCCTTCAATAAACTACAATAAGAACTTAGTTGAACAAATAGAGATAAAACCAAGCAAACTATATTAATATAACAAGATGTTCATCCTCAACGGGTTCCACCAAAACCTTAGACTACTCTAATCATAAAAGAATCCATCAACAATGACAAAAATACAAGGAAGAGAGATGAGATTTGATGCTTAATTGCCCTCCTTGCCTCTTGCCTTTGCTTTTCTTGAACAAGACTCTAAACCTTGATAATCTCCTCTTTTGGGTGAGTTGAACCTTATATAGGTTAAGAGAATTTCCCCAAACTTCCAATTCTACCCCTGGAAAATAACGCGTTCGACTGGACTAGCGCGCCCGCGCTAAACGCATTACATTCTGCCTGGGATTGCTGGAGTAGCGCGGTCGCGCTAATTGGCGCGCTAAGACCGCGCTTATGGGGTTATTTTCTGTCTCCAGCACCTGGGCTAGTGCGGACACGCTAGTGGGCGCGCTAAGGCCGCGCTAGTGGACTTGTAATCTATCCCAGCAATTTTCTTCCTTCTTTTCACAAGTTAAATACTCTAAGGGGCCTTTCTCCTTCAATTTGGCTCCAAACACCATCCTAGGTCCTCATAAGCGCATTTTTCTCCTGTGAAACATAAAATCAACAATTAGAGCCATTTTAACATCATTTCACATTCCTAAGACAGTGAAGCATCATTAAGTTGGAGTGTAAATCTACACTAACTACGTGAATTTAGCCTATTATCAACACCCCATACTTAAATCATTGCTAGTCCTCGAGCAATCAACTATACTCTACAAAGGTCCTTTCATCAAGCATTTCACTAACGTGTCACACCACGAACATATTACAAGAGTTATACCTAGTAATGTAACATCCATGCCTCAAGGGTCGACTCTCACATGCCATGCAATATTCCTACCTCCTCAAAGTACTCTACACAGAGGTCAAGACTTACCTTTCCGTCATGAATCAAGTGCCTTTACATCACACACACGAGAGTAGTTCCACATGAATAATATTAAGAACAAGTAGGAACTCCAAAATAGAAAGAATTCACTCACTCTCGGGAAGAACATTCATATGCCACAAAGATGCACCATAGGATTGCCCGTAGTGTAATACTCTACTAATCGAGTCCATTCAGTCTAAGATCAATTAGGTCTTCATTTGGTTGTAATGTAGGCTAAGGGACGGGTAGGACATATTTAGATATAGTGACTAACCTCCCTAAGCACTTTTAATACAATTACTTTAACTTTCAGACCATTCTTATGCCCGGACAGAGTTTCCACCACTCTCTTTAGATTACCCCAAAACTCCCTTAGGTGCAATTTTATCAAGTCACCACTCCTCAAGGGATGCATTTCTTCATTGTCCTTCTGTTCTTCACTTTTTTGTTTTCAGTGGTGTTTATTCTTTTATATATTTTTCTTCAAAGCTTTGCACCTTTTTTTCTATTTCTTTGATTCCACTCAAAACCAAACAATCACCCCACACTTTGACTTTTACATATTCTCTAACAATTCAAGTGCTCATGGGAGATACAGGGTTCAAACAGACAGTCCATTCAAACAATTGGATAAGGTTTGTAATGTGGTTGCCAACGAAATGGGCTTATAAGCTCAAAGGGGTTAACTATGATAAATTACAATCAGGTGGATGCACTTTTATATCTGGCTTAACAAAGAAATGCCTATATCACTTCTAAGACTGAACGAACTATTATTTCGCTTTGCAGACACACACGGAAAGTTCTAGGCATCGAATGTGGACACAGAGTACAACAAAAAATACCTCACACACATATGGCACATAATTCACTCCAGATTGGTTCATCAAGACACTCCACCGAGCATTCAAGTCGGTTACAACATACAAAATTAAGGCATTCCCCAAGAGTTAACAAGTGATCCTAAGCGTCACACTCTAGGGTCTTTTGTGTTTAGGTGTAACAACGCTAAGGGATGCTTTTCTTATTTAAGATCCTCTCCCAAAACACCTAACAACTTAAAAATAAAAAATAAAAAAAACTAACTACACCCGGTTCAAGCTAAACCCTTGGAAAAGAATCGCGGTCAAAAGAAAAACCAAGGGGGAGTTTCTACACTACCTAAAATGAAAATAATTTTTTTTTTTGTATTTTCTTTGGACTAGCTTCCCTCAAGATAACTACCTAAGAAGTTCGTCATCAGGAAGAGTCCACTATATTTTCTGTTTTTTTTATGGTCGACTTAGACCCTCAAGAACCACGTCGAAAGGGATCCGTCGTCGGGCCAAGACGACTTAATTAATTATACTACTATTTAAAGTCACAAAAACCAAAGTCAAAAGAAAATAATGAAAAAAAACAACTAACAATTATGCTAACTCACAAGAAAATAAAAATAAAGAAAACAACTAGAAATTGTTGTTCTACATATATACATGTACAAGGGAAACCTTCCCCCACCCCAGACTTAATATGAGGACATGTCCCCATGACAATCAAAATAAACAGAGAGGTAAGGGGATGTCACGACCCAAAACCTATGGGTTGTGATAGCGCCGGACACACTGTCAGGCAAGCCAATCCCTGAACCAGTTCAAACAACTTCTTGCTTACACTTTCAAAATCATGTATTTTTCTGCATTTATAATCAAATAATAAAGCAGTTCTTGTAAACTAAATACGGAGGATAATCCACTTAATGCAGTAGAAGAAATACCAACACTTTCCCAGAACCCGGTGACACAAGTTCATGAGCAATTTCTAAGAATTTATACAATTATACAACTGTTGTCTGAGAATTTAAATTGGACAAAGGTAATAAAGACAAAAGCGTAGGGACACAGAAGAGGGACTCTGCCAGCTGCGGAACGCCACAGAACAATGCAACCTGAGTAAGTCTCCGAATCAATCACTGCACTATGAGGGTACCTATGCAACAAAATGCACAGAAAGTGTAGCATGAGTACATATACATATATATGTACCCAGTGAGTATCCCGTCTAATCTCGAAGAAGTAGTGACGAGAGGTCGACTCGATACTCACTAAGGTCCAACAGTAATAGTATAAAACAGTATATAAGGAGAGCAGTAGACATGTAAATAGTACACAATAATTGTGAAGAGAATATAGAGTTTCCAAGTAAATATTGAAGGCAGTAACAACTCACCTGTCTCTTTTCCCCAAACATCTGTCAAATCATAAATCAGGAAAACGGTACCAAACAGTCATGCGCACACAGGAGTAGGACAACCAGCTAGAGTCATGAGGGATAATAGCTATGCATTGCCGGGGATCGACCTGCCCGTACCATGAGTGCATGCTTATAATGTAATCATGTCAAGAAGAGCTATGCACTGCCGGGGATCGACCGGCCCAAACCATGAGTGCATGCTTAGAAATAGTCCAACTACGCACTGTCGGGGATCGACCGGCCCGTACCGTAAGTGCGTCTATCAATGTAATCACACCGTATCATAATGTAGCTTCATCCATGCACTGCCGGGGATCGACCGGCCCGTACCATAAGTGCATTCTAAAATAAATCCCTGTGCACTGCCGGGGATCAACTGGCCCGTACCGTAAGTGCACTATAATCCGTCGTGGCGTACGGCCCGCTCCCATAAAAGTGAAGGAAGTTACATATAGCTCGCAGGATGTAAATTACGAAGCGACAACATGCGCACACAGGATGTAAAGTTCATTTCACCACAATTCTTTCCAATTATTTAAGTAAATGAAGCTCGGGGAAACAATAATATCTTACATGAGTACAAAACTTATAAGTCATTTCTTTTCCTTTCACAATACTTTACATAGATAATCTCTTTCATATTCTTTCCCGTAAGTCAATTCATTTCAAAATATTTTTCTGTGAAAACAATTTCCATCCATATTACTTAGAATCAATAAATCTCATAGAAACAAAACCACAGAACATGATATTATAACATACATAGAATTCATTACAAGAAGTATACATGGCATGATGTGGGGCCTAACTACCCGGACATAACAATAGTAGCCGCTACGTACGGACTCTCGTCACTTGGTACGTACGTAGCACCCAACAAACAATTAAATGTAGCATATAAAGACCTAAGGGGACAATTCCCTCTTACAAGGTTAGAAAGGAGACTCACCTCGCTCCGACGATTCATCACCAGCTTCCAAGCCTCTACGACGACTAAAATGGATGCGCAACGCTCCCAAACTATCCAAATAACGATAATTCAATGAAAATATACTCAATAGATCATAACCAATTCAAATTACAAAGTTCCTCAGCCCGACTCAATGAAATGACCAAAATTCCCTCGGGCCCACGTGCCCGGACCTCGAATTTTCTAGAAGAAAATCCCTACCCGAAGCTTTACTAATTCAATTACACATTTTACACGATTATTCATGCTCAATTCGTGGCTAAAATCAAAATTTCCAAATTTTTAGGTTTTCTTCAAAATACTAATTTTTTTCCATAAATTTTCCCTAATTTTCATGTTCTAATCCATGAAATAATCTTTTATCTAACTTGGAAATAAGTAGAATGATCTTACCTCTGAAGCTTGGTTGAAATCTTCCTTGAAATGCTCTCAAAATCCGCCTATGGCATATGTAAACTGAGTTAAAATGGCCAAAACCCGCTAAATATCACTCTGCCCAGCACAGGCCTTCTCTGCGATCGCAGGAGAGCCTTTGCGATCGCACAGGCTCTCCTGCGATCGCACAGGCCACCTAGGACCCTCCTCCGCGATCGCACCAACAGATCTGCGGTCGCACATGTCATCTCCAGTACCCTCACTCTCTCTCTTCTGCGAACGCAGTAGCAGGCCTGCGATCGCACTGCTCCACCCAGACTTTCTCTGCGATCGCACACCGAAATCCGCGATCGCATAGACCAAAACCACTGACGCTCAGTTCCTTCTTTTCGATCGCAAAGAAAAGGCTGCGATCGCATAGAACACCATCAGCACCAGAAAACCAGCAACAACAATTCAACCCGAAATGCCCCGAAACACACCCGAGGCCCTCGGGACCCCGTCCAAACACACGACTCAGTCCGATAACATCCCACGAACTTGCTCGGGGCTTCAAATCATCTTAAACAACGCCGAAATCACTAATCGCCCGAAATTTAACTTTATGAACTTGGAAATTACTAACTTCCACATTTGATGCTGAAACCTATCAAACCACGTCCGATTGACCTCAAATTTTGTAGGCAAGTCGTATTCGACATTACGGACCTGCTCCAACTTCTGGAATCGCATTCCGACCCAGATATCAAAATTTCCATTTTCGGTCGAATTCTTCAAAAACCTTCAATTTTCTATCTTTAGCCAAATGACCTTAAATTGACTTACGGATATCCGATATCACTTCCGATCACTCTCCCAACTCCAGAATCACCATACGGAGCTATTCCCAGACTCGAAATCCCAAACGGACCTCAATATCATTGAAATGTACTTCAAGTCAAACTTAGGAAATTTCTTTAAAATACTTACTTTCCACAATATACGCTGAACTGCTCATGGGTTATCCAAAACCCGTTCCGGACATACACCTAAGTCCGAAACAATCATACGAACCTCCTGGAACCCTCGTATCCTGATTCAAAGGTCTTTTAATGAAAATTCCGGTCTTATTCAATTTCTTCAACATAAGGCTTCTGAAATGAGAATTTTCCTTTAAATTCAACTCTGATCTTCCTGAAGTTCAATTCTGACCATATGCACAAGTCAATATACCTGAAACGAAGCTGTTCGTGACTCCCACTTGCTGAGTGACGCGCTGGATCTCAAAATGACCGGTCGAGTCGTTACATTCTCCCCCACTTAAACCGACGTTCGTCCTCGAACGTGCCAAGAACTTCTCTTGAGACAGCTGAAATTATGACCAACACCTTGTGCACCTGCTCGTGCTGCCACAACCCGGCTGAACACATAAGCTTAATAAAAATCTGAAGATAACCTCTTTTATTCATACCGCAAATCCCGAACTCCATTCCAACACTAATATTTTCCCTGTCACGCCCGTTTCTAATATATGAATCATCGTATCAATTACCACACGAGGATTCTGAACACCACTGCGTACCTTAGCTGAATCGACACCCTACACTGCCTAGTCCATCTCCTGACCCAACCCAAATGACGCTCTCTGAACCTTAATAGTTATGATTCTACGAATTTGATGCTCTCAAAGCACCTTATATGATACACACATACATCCTTCTATAATGTTGACGATACCACCACAACGGAGAAAATGCGTAGAAACTTCTAACCAATTGCAGAGTCAACCACACATTGACATCTTTTCTCTTGACTTAGATCATCATTTCATTACTAACCAAATATTGGTATTGTTCTTTTCCATACTTAAGAAAACCTTATCGCACTGATCCCTGATCCAATAGTCTCATCTCACCCAGTATGAACTGCTCAGATAAGAAGTCATCCCAGGCATAACCAACAGTCTCCCATGAGGCTACGATGCGCCAATAAGCCACAACTCGAACATGTTACATAAGGGAATGACATCAGGAAGGGGCTACCAAACTCACGCTATAAATATGAACTTTCCTCAGAGAATTAGGGAGTAAAACACAAGAAAATAATTACAGGAGCCTTGTTCAACATCACATTATTGCGGCGTGCAACCCGATCCAAATAAAATACCCGTGGCGGCGTGCCACCCGATCCCACCATAAGATTTACATAAGGAAATATACACGGAGTTGAATTGCTCACTATTACAAATCACTGAATATCGGTCACAAGCACGCTAAGTGCATAATACCATTCTGGGGAGACTGATAGAGCCATAAGCTACAAAACTCTAGCACGACTGAGGTGCGATATATAATCTGAAATCTCAGGAGCCATCCTGCTCACACAACCTCGTCACTACACGGAACCTCAACACATAAGAAATTATCAAGCCGTTTCACAACTCACACGACACAATCACAATATCACATGAATTTGACGAAAACGGGACAACACCTGATATCCCAATACCTCTCCTTGAGGCGTGCCATACTGAAATGAACACCTATGACTCGCATGAAGCCCAAAATCTTGTTTAAATCCATTCACTCACTTTAAGATGATTCTGCTCGCATTGAACTAGGATGATAGCCTTACCTGGGTCCAAACAACCCGCTTCCTTT
>ML281420.1:2342-20610 GCA_005239495.1 Nicotiana undulata | reverse complement strand
AAAGAAATATTTACACCAAAATAATATAGAATTTGGGTGTGGTCGAAAATTAGTTGTTCACAGGAGGATCTGTAAGTAGACATGCCTTGGAGGAATTGAGTGAGTTAAGGTAGTAAAGGCCTTCTGATTCAAGTCATGTTCCAATCGTCTGTCCCGTATTGTGGTCCTGCATAATAAAAGAATCATCAATAAAATATATACCACAATGGAGGGCACGAGTCAAACGACTAACAGATGCAAGATTAAAAGGACAGCCAGGGACATAAAGAACGGAATCTAGAGTGTCAGAGGGTAGAGGATTCGATTGTCCAACTCTTTTTGCTTTAGTTTGAGACCCATTGGCTAAAGTAACAGTGGGAAGAGACTGTGAATACGCAATATTTGACAAAAGTGATTTATTACCAAAGATATAATCAGAAGTGGTTGAGTCCACAACCCATTGTCCAAGAGTACTAGACTGGGAAACACAAGCAAAAGAATTACCAGCAACAGAAGTATCAGTCTGAGCAACAGAAGCTACTTGTGGAGATGTCTAATTACTTGCTCGGTACTGAAGGAACTCATTATACTCCCCTTCAGATAAAGAAAGTCTCTGGTTACCTGTAGTCTCGGTCTGAGAAACATAAGCATTTTTTGGTGAATGACCATGTAAAGAATAGCACACGTCATGAGTGTGTCCAAGTTTATGACAATAAGAGCACTTGGGTCGGGGCCTTCCAAAACGACCTCCTCCCCGTCTATTCTCCATAGGTTGAGATTCCCGATTGTCCACTGACTGGGATACGAGAACAAATGAGTCAAGTGTCTGTGATGAGCTTACTGGGTGACTTGGTGCTGCAGCAAGGCGAAGTAATCGAGAGAATAATTCATCAACTGTGGGGACAGACGAACTAGCCAAAATCTGATCGCGTACGGAGTCAAGATCATTAGGAAGTCCAGCAAGAGTAAGAACTAGAAACATCTTTTGTCGCTGCTCTTGTTGCTTCTCAACACTAGCAGAAACTGGCATCAACTTCTCAAATTCCTCCATGACTGCATGTACTTGTCCCAAGTAAGTAGACATATCTAATTCATGTTTATTTAAATTTGTCATATGTGATATCACATCATAGAAAGGAGATATGTCATTAGTGTATAAAGTACGAGCCTTTTCCCAAACCAAATGACATGTCTGGAATGGACGAAACAAAGCCATCAACTTGGAATCAATAGATCTCCACAGAATACTGCATAATTGAGCATCGATCTTCTCCCAGTGTGCTTTGGCCTTTTCATCTCCTTCGCTAGACTTCTTAATTAGATGATCTTGAACACCTTGAACTTTACACCACAGCTCGACAGAAGAAGCCCAAGCTAAGTAGTTTGAACCTCCCATTAAAGGTTCTGAGGTAATCATAATACCAGAACTTCCAGAGCCCTGATTTTTAGACCCGAAAACATCAACTCCAAAAGACATTGTTGGAGTGAAGAGAGGTCTATAAAGTTACAGCAAATAACACAAGAAATCTAGACACTTGTGTCGAAAAAATCAGAACAGTCGCCAGAATATGGTGTTTCTGTCGCCGGAAAATTAAAAAAATTGTCGGATTGGGTGAAACTTGGATGGTTAGGCTCGGAAATACCTCAAGAACACGTTGTCTGAAAAACAAAATTTGAAAGCTGGCTGGTAAAAGGATACACGGGCCGGAAAGTACTGTAGCTCGCCGGAAAATTTCAAAGTCATCAGAATCTGTGAGAAATAGTACCAAAGGACTCGGATTTGACGTGCGAGTAGGCTGTCCTCAAGAAGCGTGGCCAAAAAATGGCCATAGAAGGTCGCACGCGCCGGCGCGTGGGTGTCACGCACTCGCCGGAAAAAGTCTGCTGGTGGCGCATGAGAGTGTGTGAGGGATCTTCCTGCGGAGATATTTTCTAGGGTTGGTCGCCGGAGGCCGATCTACTTAGTGGTGGTGTTTTTTTTTTGCACAACACTGATAAAAAGTGGCTTTTTACTGCGGCAGGCTTGTGTTTGCCGGGAAAAAAAATCCGGTTGATTGATTTCTCTTCCCGGAGTCGCTGGAATTGATGCACAGCGATAAATCTCTCACGATTGCTCTAATACCATGTGAGAAAGCACAGGAGAAAATAATATATTATTCACTCAATACAATGATACAATGAGCCCTATATATAAATAATACATGTCCTACTCCTAATACATATATGATTAAGGTTAAGGTTATTTAACCCTATTTGACTACTAAACTAACAGGAACCAAAGTACATGTTATTCCTTATGGCTTTATTCTGACAACTGTACTTGCTCACTTTGAGGTTCCCGTGAAGAAAGCTGAGATGGCTAATGCTAAGGATTATTTTGGGAAGAACACTTTGCTGACTTGTGATTATATTGTCAATGTTCCGGGTGATGAACCTGGTTTATCTAGGAAGCAGCATGTCAATATAAAAGTAAGGTCATTGGTACAGGAAGGAGAGATGAAGCATGAGGAGATCCTTAGATTGAAATCTCGCCTTCATGAGGTGGAAGCTGAGCGGGATTCTCTCAGAGTTGAACTAGAAAAAGAGAAGGAGAAAAATGAAGGTGTACTTCACCAAATGATGTATCTCCTTTAAGCCAAGAACCTAACCTCATCTGCACCTACCCAACCTTAGGATGTCCATAGACACCAAAACCCCATCTATGACCCAGTCCGGGATTTGTTATGTTTCACTTTTTACTCTGTTTTGCTCATGGTTATGGTTGTTTTTTGTTTGTGACTATATGGTGTTAGAATTACGTTCCTATTAATGAATTTTTCTGTTTTGTTATGGACTTGTCTCAATTTCTTATTTAGCTTACATTTATTGGTTTCTTGTGATGATTTCTCATGTTTTGCACCTGCAGTTGCCTCAAATGGCCATGAGTAATTGTTAATAACTCTGGTAAGTTTATCATTTTGCAACTTTTCGATGATGCCAAAAGGGGGAAGAAATGCGCTTTTTAAATTTCAAACGATTGTGATATTTATAACCTAATGAACCTGGTCTCTTTATGATAAATGCTTAAAACCATACAAAGTGTTTGAAGATTGTACAGTGTTAAGCACAGGGTTTGCTCTACTGCTGAAAGGTCTGCTAGACTCCCCAAACTCTCGGCTCTGCGACTCAAGGCATCAACCACTACATTGGCCTTCCCCAGATGATACAAAATAGTAAGGTCATAATCCTTGAGAAGCTATAACCATCTCCTCTGCCGCAAATTCAAATCCTTCTGCCTCAGCAGATACTGCAAGCTACGATGGTTAGTGAAAATCTTACATTGTACCCCATACAAGTAATGTCGCCAAATCTTTAAGGTATGAACAATGGCAGCTAACTCAAGATCGTGCATTGGGTAGTTCTTCTCATGCACCTTCAACTGTCTTGACGCGTAGGCAATCACCCTACCGTCCTACATCAATACCGCTCTCAAACCAACTCTAGAAGCATCACAATAGACTGTATAAGAACCCAAACCAGTAGGCAAAACTAAAACCAGAGTTGTGGTCAATGCTGACTTGAGCTTCTGAAAGCTCTCCTCACATTCATCAGACCATCTGAACGGAGCACCCTTCTGGATCAATCTAGTCAAAGATGAAGCAATAGATGAGAACCCTTCTACAAAGCGACGGTAATATCCCGCCAAACCAAGGAAACTCCTAATCTCAGTAGCTGAGGACGGTCTGGGCCAACTCTGCACCGCCTCAATCTTCTTCGGATCAACCTGAATACCCTCACCAGACACCACGTGCCCCAAGAAAGCTACTGAACCAAGCCAAAACTCACACTTGGAGAATTTTGCGTAAAGCTTGTCCTCCCTCAATCTCTGTAACACAATCCTCAAGTGTTGAGCATGCTCTTCTTGGCTACGGGAATAAACTAGGATGTCATCAATGAACACAATGATGAACGAATCAAGGTAAGGCTGAAACACATTGTTCATCAATTGCATGAACGCGGCTGGGGCATTGGTCAGCCCAAATGACCTAACCAGGAATTCATAATGACCATATCGGGTCCTGAAAGTTGTCTTCGGAATGTCAGAATCCCGAATCTTCAACTCATGATACCCAGACCTCAAGTCGATCTTGGAGAACACCTTAGATCCCTGAAGTTGATCAAATAAGTCATCAATACGAGGCAAAGGATAACGGTTCTTCACCGTAACCTTATTCATCTGCTTATAATCAATACGCATACGCATGGAGACGTCTTTCTTTTTCACAAACACATCGGTGCACCCCAAGGTGACATACTAGGCCGAATGAACCCCTTATCTAAGAGTTCCTGAAGCTGCTCTTTCAATTCTTTCAACTCCATTGGTGCCATGCGGTAAGGTGGAATAGAGATAAGCGAGTTTCCGGCACCAGGTCAATACCAAAATCAATATCCCTGACAGGTGGCATGCCTGGCAGGTCTACAGGGAATACATCCGAAAAATCACGGACTACAGGAACAGAATCAACAGAAGGAGTCTCACTACTAACATCCCTCACAAAAGCAAGATAATACTCACACCCTTTTCTCGACCATACGCTGAGATTTCAAATAAGAAATCACTATGCTAGGCACATGCTCTATAGACCCTCTCCACTCAACTCTCGGAACTTCGGGCATGGCTAAGGTCACGGTCTTAGCGTGACAATCAAGAATCGCATAACATGGGGATAACCAATCCATGCCCAGAATCACATCAAAATCAACCATACTGAGTAACATCAAGTCCACTCGGGTCTCTAGACCCCAAATAGATATAAGACACGACCGATACACACGTTCCACAACAGTAGTATCGCCCACCGTAGTTGAAACATGAACAGACGTAACTAAGGACTCACGGGGCATATTCAGAAAATGAGCAAAATAGGATGAGAAATAAGAATACGTGGAACCAGGGTCAAATAAAGCCAAAGCATCACTGTGACAAACTGAGATAGTACCTGTAATCACCGCATCTGAGGCCATAGCATCAAGCCTAGCCGGAAGTGCATAAATATGTGGCTGGCCTCCACCTGCTCGGCCTCTAGTTGCCTGACCACCTCCCCTAGCTGCCTGAGTAGGTGGTGAAGTGATTGGGGATGAAGCCGAGGGCTGAACCCTCTGCTGAGATGAACTACTAGGACGTCGGGGACACTGCCTCCACTCATGTCTGAACTCTCCACACTCATAACAACTACCTGGAGCTGGAGATGAAAACTGACGAGAACCCCTGCCGCCATGATAACCACCAGACGGACCATGCATAGAATAACCCTGATAAGATGATGCTCGGGTGGAGCTCTGAGCTGGAAGGGCACTAAAAGATGAACGTCCCTGATGAGAACTGCGAGGACCATGCCCCGACGATACACCAATGTAAGCTGGGCGAACTGGCTGTGGAGGTATAAATGGACGACCTCTGTTGTGCTGAAACTGCTCTCTAGAAGGGGCACCACTGAAGCTACCTGATCCCCGAGGCCTCTTGACCTCCCTCTCCTCACGCTCTTGCCTACGAACCGACTCATTGTCCCGAGCAATGTCAACTACCTGCTCAAATGTAGCTCCAGACACTCTCTCTCTCTGGTCATCAAGATCCAAAGCTGATAAGTAAGACCATCTACAAACCTCTTAATCCTCTCCCTATCAGTAGGGACAAACTCAGAAGCATGTCTAGCCAACTCGGAAAACCTTATCTCGTACTGAGTAACTGACAACTCTCCTTAGCGCAGCTGCTCAAACTGTCTGCGCTACTCCTCTCTGTGGGACTGAGGAACATACTTCTACAAAAAGATCGTGGAGAATTGTTTCCATGTGAGTGGTGCTGAACCAACTGGCCTACGCCTCTTGAATGCCTCCCACCAAGTGAAAGCAGCACCCGCAAACTGAAATGTATCAAATAAGACCCCACTGGTCTCCAAAATACCCGCAGTACGGAGTATCCTCTAGCATTTATCCAGAAAACCTTGGGCATCCTCACCCTCTGTGACGCTGAAAGTCGGAGGCTTAAGTATGCTGAACCTCTCCAGCCTACGTTGCTCATCCTCGGGCATAGCTGGAACCACATAGTCCTAAACTGGGGTAACCGGCTGAGCTGGGGATGCTCCCGGTGTCTGAATACCCCGTACAGCCCGCTCAGGTGTACGGGCTGCTGGAGTCTGATTGCCTCCCCCGGCCTGAGTTGTAGTGGCAGTAGTGGACATAGCAACTGCCTGAACTAAATTGGAACACACCGTCAATATCTGAGCCATGGTCTCCTGAAGACCCGGAATAGCAATAGGCATTGCCGATGCCTGAGCCTGTCCCGTTGGAGCACCATCGGCGGGAACCTGATCCTGAACGATAGGGGGATCCTGGGGTACTGTCCCGGCTGCTACGCGGGCTGGTCCCCTACCTCTACCACGGCCCCGACACCTTGTGGGTCTGGTTGGTGTCTGGTCACCCTGATCGATATTGTGTGTTCTCACCATCTATGAGAGAATGAATCAACATGAGTTTAGATTTCAAGAATCAATAGATTGGCACGAAAGAGTTCAAGAAATTGAGATTTTTCCTAAGACTTGTGCAGCCTCTCGAAGATAAGTACAGACGTCTCCGTACCAATCCGCAAGACTCTTTTGAACCTGTTCATGACCGTTGAGTCCTATGCAACCTAGAGCTTTGATACCAACTTGTCACGACCCCAAATCCTAACAGGTCGTGATGGCGCCTATCGTGGAACTAGGCTAGTCAACCATCACATTACTATGCATTTGTTCTATTATAATAATTAACAATTCAATAATAAACAACAAACATGGCATAAAATAAATTCTTTAAGTCTTAGCGCCCCAATAATAGTCTAAACAACTTTAAACAAAACCTCCCAAGACTGGAGTCAACATGATCACGAGCATCTACGAAATAAAACTAACTCTACTAATTTCTTAATCAATGTCTATGAAATAAATACTAATACTAATAAAGGAAGGGAAATGGAGAAGCGGTGGACACTGGATAGCTACCTCGAAATCCCGTAAGCTGCTGATAACGAACTCGGACGACTACTGCTCCGAATCAATACCTGGATATGCACACAGAGGTGCGGGGAGTAATGATGAGTATGCCAACTCAGTAGTAATGAAAATAAATCGCAGTCTGAGAAAATACGAAACACACAACACAGATACACCAATTCACAAAAACAGTAAATCACCAAGTCACCATAAGTATTCATCAAATATATAAGTTCGAAAACCGTTTTCAAGAAATCCTTTAAAACAAGTATAATATTAATATATCTCAGTAAAGCTCTCAGCAAAATCAATTTGAAAAACAAAGTGAATCGTAGTCAAAAACTCAGTAAAATTTATCATAAATATGCCCCTCGGGCCAAAATCATTTCTCATAACAATCTCAGTGTCAGCCCATCAGGAAACCTCACAGTCCCTCAATATTAGCCCATCAGGCAACCTCACAATCACTCAGTATCAGCCCCGCGGGCAACATCACTCATTAGGTACATGCGCTCACTGGGGTGTGTACAGACTCCGGAGGGGCTCCTACAGCCCAAGCGCTATAACAAGCCACATCATGGCATAAATCACTCACAATATTGGCCCTCGGCCTCTCTCATATCACAATATCCTCATAATAATGGCTCGCAGCCTCACTCAGTCAGACACTCTCAACATGCCCTTCAGGCCATAAATATATCGGGTTCTCGACCCAAAAACAGTGTTTCATTTTCAATAAACAGTATCAAAATACTCTGAGTGTCAAAAAAATTATCAAGAAAAGACTGAGTGAAATTATAACATATCAAGTGGGAAAAATAGTAAAAACAACCCCAAAGGGGTAAACAGATCGGCATTAGGCCCCAAACATGGCTTATAGCCCAAATCATATCAATACTATTAAGTATATGCTTTAAAATCGGTTTCTCAACTCAATAGTTGCCTAAATAGGGAATATATTTCCAAAATTCCAATCTTTGCATTCCAAAACCCGTGAAAGGGTGCAGAGTCTGGGGTTTCATAACCTCAGGACATGATTTAAAGACATTACTTACCTCAAACTAGCCCGAAAAGCTATTCCGCAATATGCTTGCCTCTCGAATCAACCTCCGAGCGCTCCAAATCTATAAATATCAGACCTTTATCCTCAAATTATGCTTAAGGACTGAATTCCAATTGAAAAATATCAATTTTAGCTCAAAACCCGAAATCGGTCAAAACCCGACCCCCGGTCCCGCATCTCGGAAATCAAAAATTTTTATATCAAAATGATCTTCTTCATCTCACGAGTCCGTACATATAAAGAACGCTAAAATCGGAGTTCGTTTGACCCCTCAAATCGATCCCTAAAGGTCTCATAATCTCAAGCCCTAACCCCACCTTTTTCTACCGACTTTCATGAATTAAACACTGGGATTATGTTCCTTAATCACCTATAATCGAGTTTTAAGGTCCAAAATACTTACCTCTATGATGAAAATTGATTTTCTCTCTTCAAAATCGCCTCAAAAGCTCTCTTTCCGTACAAAAATGGTGAAAAGTGGGCATTGGTCGCGGAGGGTTTAATTATATACTGACCAGTTCTTTATTCATCGCGATTGCGGAAAAAGGCACGCTATCGCGAAGAACAAAATAGCTACTCCAAAATTTAATACTACGCGATCGCAACCATGACCACGCGATCGCGATGCACCATCAGCTGCTCCCTCACGCACCCAATTACTCTACGCGATCGCGAACTCCACTACGCGATCGCACTACACAACCTGCTCAACTCACGCGATCACGACCTCCTCCATGCGATCGCGATAGACAAAAATCTGCCCTCCCCCAGCTAAACCTATGTGATCGCAAACATCCTCCCATGATCGCGTAGAAGGAAACCAGCAACAGAAATTGCACCAGCAACAACAGATCTTCTAAGGCCAAACACACTCTGTTAACAATCCGAAACCCACCCGAGGCCCTCGGGATCTCAACCAAACCTACCAACACATCATAAATTATCATTCAAACTTAGTTGCACTCTCAACACACTAAAAATAACATCAAAACACCAAAATCACACCGGATTCAAGCCTAAGAACTTTGAAATTTCTAATTTCCACCTATGATGCCAAAACTACCCAAAACAACTCCGATTGACCTGACATTTTGCAGACATATCCAAAATGGCATTAAAAACCTGTTCCAACTGTCGGACTTCCATTCTGACCCCGATAGCCTATATTCCATTGCCGACCGGAAGTCGCCAAAAATTAACTTTCGCCAATTCAAGCCTAATTCTACACCGGACATCACAAAAATATTCTGAACACACTCCTAAGTCCCAAATCACCTAACGAAGCTATCTGAGCCATAAAATCCACATTTCGAGATTTTTTACCAATAAGTCAACTCTCAGTTGACTTTTCCAACTTTAAGGCTATTTTTAAAGACTAAGTAACTAAACTCTCACTACAACCATTCCGATTTCAAGCCTACCAACTCTAACACATCAATAACAGTATAACCAACTTATAACAAGTCAATAATAGTAATTATAATGCAGGTTCTACGTAACGACAGACCGGATCGTTACAAATTAGCAAGTAGTTAATACTATACATTTACTAATGTGACTTTTTATTAACTTATCAATTGGTTTAATATTTTGATACTACTTATCTTTTAATATATATATATATTCTTACTATATATATATATATATATATATATTCCTACTCTTGAAATAAATTTATCTTTTTAAACCTATGTTATAATGTTCAAAATTCTTCAATTATCCAAATTTATTGATATTTTTTTAGTGTTATGTATTTATCTTTTATCTTTTAATCAATTTAAAATATAAGTATTATAAAATTATTTTGAATCCCCTCTTTTCATACATTCTATTTTACTGTAATATTTGATTAGTTTCTCATTTTGTAGTTTACTGAAAATTTAAATAATGTAGTATGTTTTTACTAAACTATAATTTTTAATTCATCAAAAGCATAAAGAGATAAGCATTTTATTACAACAACAACAACATTAACAACAAACCCAGTATGTTCCCACCAGGTGGGGTCGGGGAGGGTAGTCTGTACGCAGACCTTACTCCTACCTAACAGGTAGAGAGGTTATTTCCAATAGACCCTCGGCTCAGGAAGGGTAACAGGAAGAAGGGGAAAGCAAGAATGGGAGAAAGATGGAAGAGAAAAGAAAACAGGAGAGATAAAGGATAAGTAGTACCAAATAATAGAAACAGATAAAACAATACCTGAGGCGAATAAAACCACATAACGTAATAAAAATCTAAGAATATGAAGGGACATGTGTGCTACTAAGACTATCGGTGAGCAACTAAAAACTACCCACTAACCTTCTACCTTAATCCTCGACCTCCACACCCTCATATCAAGGGTCATGTCCTAAGTGAGCTAAAACAACGCCATATTCTGTCTAATCACCTCTCTCCAGTACTTCTTAGGCCTACCTCGACCTCTTCTCAAACTCGCCTTGGCCAACCTCTCACACCTCCGAACAGGAGCATCAATGTTTCTTCTCTTAACATGTCCGAACGATCTCAGCCTCAACTCCCGCATCTTGTTCTCCAAGGAGGCTACTCCCACTCTGTCTCGGATAACTTCATTCTTGATCTTATCTCTCCTGGTACACCCACAAATCCATCTCAACATCCTCATCTATGCTACTTTCATCTTCTGCACGTGGGAGTTCTTGACTAGCCAACATTCCGCCCCATACAACATAGCCGGTCGAACCACCACTCTATAAAACTTACCCTTAAGTCTTGGCGGCACATTTTTATCACATAAAATACTGAAAAGCGAGCCTCTACTTTATTTATCCCGCTCCGATGCGATGTCCGACATTTTCGTCAATCTCCCTGTTACCATGGATAATAGACCTGAGATACTTAAAACTCGCTCTTTTGGGGATAACTTGAGCATCAAGCTTTACCTCTACGTCTGCTTCATGGGTCCCATCACAGAATTTGCACTCCAAGTATTCTGTTTTGATTCTACTCAATTTGAAACCTTTAGACTCTAAGGTCTGTCTCCAAACCTCGCGTTAACTCCGCTTCGCGTCTCGTTAATCAACACTCTATCATCGGCAAATATCATGCACCAAGGCACCTCCCCTTGGATGTGTCGCGACAATACATCCATCACTAAGACAAATAAAAATGGGCTAAGAGCCGATCCCTGGTGCAACTCCATCACCACAGGGAAATGCTCTGAGTCACCATCCACAGTCCTCACCCGAGTCTTAGCATCGTCATACATATCCTTAATCACCCTAATGTACGCTACCGGAATGTCTCTATCCTCCAAACACCTCCACAGGACCTCCCTCGGGACTTTATCATACTCTTTCTCAAGGTCAATAAACACCATATGCAAGTCATTCTTCCTCTCCCCGTACTGCTCCACTAATCTCCTTACCAGATGAACCACTTTCGTAGTCGAACGCCTCGGCATGAATCCAAACTGATTCTCGGAAAAAGACACGCACCTCCTCACCCAGGTCTCCACCACCCTCTCCCAAATCTTCATAGTGTGACTCAATAGCTTGATACCCCTATAATTATTGCAATTTTAGATATCACCCTTGTTCTTGGATATCTCCCTACTCAATTCTTTTGGTGAGTTCCTCGAGCATTTTTATTATTGCAGGATCGGTCCCCGAATCATTATTATTCGACCTCTCCGGTACTGGATCGGTACGGCGTGTGGCTTTCGGTTCGACCCTATTCGGAGTTCTATGTTGATTTTGCAGTTGCACAATAGTGACTTGCTTAGCCTGTAGCATCTCGAATATTACCTGGAGACTGACTCATCCATCTCCTCCACCATGTGCACCTTGTCCACCAGATCGGACTTCTCTGCGTACACTCCCTTCGGGGTCTGCGCCTATGTTCACATTCAAGGCAATGTGTGAACTGACATCGACTGGGTTGGCAACTGGTGCTCCCCCGAGATCAGCCTATGGCACCTCGACCCCTGGAGCAATTACATTGTCGTTCTCCCCGTGAAATCTGAGGCGATTGTTTGTGTGGGTGCATTTTGTGAGTTTGACATGTTTTAACCTGAAAGCAAAGATACTTGACAAGAACAAGCGTAAAATAGTGTGTGTTATCGGAATCAATATTGAGTAATCACTATTATCCTTAGCCTCACGGTGGGTGCCAAACTGTTTACCCTAAAATTTGGATATCAATTAAACTTATATTGTAGTTTTAAGGATATGTGATTTCGTCCAATACCAATTGATAAACGAGAAAATAAATGAGTAAAATGGACTGTAAAATAAATCAAATCATTGTGTAAGCAAAGCCTCGACCTCAAATTGAAGTAGCCTCGAGGTGATATAGTAAGAACAGTAAAGAATAAAACAACTCTGATGAACAGTAAGTGAAATGATAGTGAGAAAGAAATGAATGTATATATTTTTCTCAGTGAGTTATGATGATTACAAATGAATGGGATTCCTCTTTATATAGTAGAAGAGTCCTGATTAAGGTATAATTCTAATTACAGTAGGAAATCGTATCAACAACTGATTATCCGCTATAGATTTGATCTGTTACGTGATTCACGCCACGATCCCCGATCAACCGGATATCTCGCCCTTTCCGTTATGGCTATGGCGTCATTACTCAGAACCTGTCTCTTTATGGCCTCGATTGACATTGACCTCGATCTGAAAAGAGGCCTCGATTTCAGACTCGACATCCTATCTCTTCGACGTAACGTCCCTATCTCGACCGAATATTGAAATCGGGTAGCCTCAATTTCTACCGTATACAAGTGAAGTTGCTTGTGTTCACACAATTGGCATCAAATTGTTTAACCTAAAATGTTCTGAATAGGCAAATTAATTAGATTTATAAAATTAAAAATTTATAATTAAGCATTATGTTGTCCGCGTGGTGAACTCGTTTTATCAATACAATAAAATTGGTCATTTGGACTTCAAACACAAAATACACGTCGGTATTAAGCTAACGTAGAATTCTGGTCTTCACCTTGAGCTTCATTTTTGTGTTGGTCTTCACCTTAGAGTTCCATTTTTTGTGTTATTAGTTCTAATGTACGTACTTTATCATCACATTTTATTATGTCCTAAACATACACCATTCATACCGGCAAAAGATGCAGTTGAACATTTTTATATTAAAAAAAAAAGAATAGATTCCTTTAAATAGTTGGTTAAGTTCGAAATGATTTTATTTAAATATTTGGGACTAAAACGTAGTTATTATTGTACGTTATTTATTTGATGTGGGTGAATCATGTCAATTAGACTATTATTGGGGTTATTAAGTGTGTACGGTCAAAATTGGGCTCACCCGATTTTGTATGATTAATCGAGACCAGGATGGTAGGCCGAGGATCGGTCCCGTGTTACGTCAGATCGCGACATGAGAATATATTACCAAGCTCGTAATCCGAGGACCAGTTGAGACCGAGACCAAACGAGATAGGCACCGAGCGAGACCGAGAAGCCCTTCTAAGTCGAATAACGGAAATCCGGGATATCCGCGATCGGGCAAGGATCGTGGCGGAAATCTCAGCACGTATCAAATCAAGAACGGTTATTTAACCAATCATGAGATTTCCTTCTATATTTAGAATTGTATCATAAGTAGAATTCCTCCACAATATAAAGGGGGTTCTAATCATTTGTAATCATCATATTCACGCATAATAAAGCAATACAACATATTTTCTCTCTTAAGCTCTCTTATTCTGCTACTCAGTTCATCTTTTTCAATTATATATTCATTTGGTTCGAGAACGATCAAGCTCGAGGGCCAAGCTGCATTTTACATTGGTTTGCTTTATTTCATACAGTTAATTTTTAGCATTAGTTTTCATATTTATTAATTTATGCCAACCGACATCACATACCCTTAAAACCACTTATAGATTTAATTGTTATCCAATTTTAAAGGTAAATATTAAGAGCAATAGACTGTTGTGTTTAAACATAAACTTCATTTGGAATAAAAAGGTATGTAATATTTGAACATTTACCAATTATCACGTGAATACAAATGTTGTATTCTACATCAGAACATACCAAGTTCCGTTGTAGTCTAGGTGGTTAGGATACTCGGCTCTCACCCGAGAGACCCGGGTTCAAGTCCCGGCAACGGAAATTGTATTTTCCAATACTATATTTTTGCCAGTTTATTCTTGTGGCACTTTTTTCATGGGCTCCTCTTCTTTGATAGAGTTGGCAGTTTATATGGAAGAAAAGGTACTATTTTTAGCTCGATCTGTATATAGTACCAATAAAAACTTAAATATATACTGATTTTGCATTCACTAATATACGAGTGTTTTTTAGTGTAATGGATACTTCATACCCACCGAATCTATATATTGGATCGTTCCACCGACATAAATGGTAATTCGTTGACACCTACCCGCGGATCTACATTGTCTAGCATGGGTGCTCAAGCACCCATTGCTTTTGGATACAACACGAGTACTTTATAGAGAAAAACTAATAATTTATATAAATACATATTAGTTTGAGCACTCGGTCTAAGTAGTAATTTCTAAATTAAAAATAGTTGAGCACACACAATTTAAAGATTTTGAATCCGCCACTTATATCATTCACCGGCGGATCTACATTGTCCAGTACGGGTGCTTAAGCACCCAGTGCTTTTGAACACAACACTAATACTTTATATAGAAAAATTAATAATTCATATAAATACATATTAGTTGAGCACCCAGTCTAAGTAGTAATTTCCAAATTAAAATAGTTAAGTATTCATAATTTAAAATTTTGATCCGTCACTTGCATTATTAGTTCATCGTGATTTTTTTCAACTGATAGATCAACATAACTTATTTATGGTCTGCATATATATGTTCTAGTTCATTTTGCTTAGAGCCTATTTGAAAACAGTAGTGGAGTCAGGATTTTCCCTAAGAGCAAGAGGTGTCAAATTTCAAGAAAGTAAATACACGAAGAAAATAGGGATGCAATACATAGTATATATGCATAAAAAATATTTTTTATTTATTTAAACAGTGTATTTTTCTCGACAAAGGAGAGTCAACTGACACCCCTTAGAGCTGTGTAGGTCCGCCATTATTTAAAAACTATCTTGTAATTAGATTTGAATGTAATCAAGTGTCATTACATAGAGTGATTAGCTGATGTAGAAAGGAGAAAGCTGAGCGAGCAAGAAATTGCTCATTTTCTAGAATTAACCTAATTAGAGTACAAAAGTTTACAAATACCTAAAAGATTAACCAACATAGTGTAAAAGTTGTTGTCAATAACATTCACCAAATATTTAATTTATAAAATAAAATGTCAAGAACATGTATAATCGTAATCAATCATGCCGTTATAGTAAGACGTTTCACATAGCAACCGAGGGCGGCCCTATGCTATTCACTGGAATCGGTTACACCAAGGACCTCTTAAATATATTAATGGCGCCCCAAAATCACAAAAGGTGGCATGGTAGATTTTGTTGAGTGTGCTGCTGAATTCCTACTTGCACTTGTCATCTTGGGATCACAACCCAACTCTTGCATTTTAGGTTTTACTTTTACTTTACTGATTTCAAAAAAAAAAAAGCAACATCTCTTAATTTACCGAAGACGACTAAAAGATTTATACTTTGTTGATAAATTATCATAATTGTTAAGTTTTTAGGAGTCGTTTGGTAGGATATATAAGAATAGTGCGGAATAAGGTGTATTAGTAATGGATGGGTTATAATGAATGAGTTAGTAATGCAAGCATTAGTTACGCAAATATTATTTTTTACCTACTGTTTGGTGTGGTGTATTAAAATTATAACGCATTGCATACTTTTTAAGAAAAATAGATGTTTAAAGAAACGCCCTCCATATTCTCTAGCTTTTAGGGGTTTTAAGGACAATTTTGTCTTTAACCATGCTAATGCATGCATTAATAACCTTGGTATTACTAATGTCATAGTTTTCTATGCATTACTTATGCATAGGATAATGCCAAGTATGATGTATAACTAATACAGTTTTCTATGCATTACTTATGCATAGGACAATGCCAAGTATGATGTATAACTAATACAAGTATTAGTTATACACAGGTTGAAAAAATATACTACCAAACAAGGTATTATTAGTAATGCATAGAGCTGATGCTTGCATTAATTTTTCTAATACCTCCTACCAAACCACCTCTTAAAGAGTTGCAACCCGAAATTTATCGCTGTCTGCCTCCAATAGCAACAACATACTACTTAGAATAGGTTCTTACTTGTGACAATTGTAAAGACTTACCTGATTGGATTTGAGTGCGACGGGAGTGGGTGTATTCAAACAAATCCTATATCAGCTGATAGCTTAGGCTCCACAACAATAATGAGTGTCACTACATTGTAAAAAACTTGTCTATTCTTGGATTAACAAAATCGATCATTTACCCCAACCTATAGTTTTTTTTCCACTTCACCTTGAACCACATAAAACCGTGGTTCGGACGTAGAGGCCCCATGTAAAGGTACTGCACGTGAACTCCAGACCCAAAAGAGGAGTTCAAAGACCTAGAGCAATATCACCGAAAAAACTCAAAGGGACAAGGAAATGGCCAAATACATGAAGCTACCGATTTTTCACAACATGAAACTTGGGAGAAAAGTACTTCAACCTACAGAGATAAGGGCATGCATAACCGTTGTTGCAGAAAGAGAGCAAGACTTATTATCAATTAGCTCTATAGCAGGCTAGACCAGCAAGACAATCACAATAATGTGATTTGATCAAAATTCTAAAATCAAATCTTTATCCGAGATTAACATAAACAGCACATATACCAGAAAGATCTGTATAACGATCCGTCTCAAATAAAATGCATAAATGTCAATGCAATCACATAAATCCATGTTCTAAACAAGTGCTTCAAATGCATCGAGAACACTCAACACAAGCTGCAAATAACTTGTTCCAAAATCCAAATTATTCTAAACTAATGACGATCTTACATCAAACTAAAGGCAGTATCACCACTCAGACTGTCAGCCTATCAATATGGCAGGTCTTTCAACTGTTAATACCTCCTAGGAAAACGGT
Organism: Nicotiana undulata; assembly: GCA_005239495.1. Taxonomy (NCBI): domain Eukaryota; kingdom Viridiplantae; phylum Streptophyta; class Magnoliopsida; order Solanales; family Solanaceae; genus Nicotiana; species Nicotiana undulata. Next base: position 3,524 of record ML281420.1, on the reverse strand, counting down.
CCATAAACCTTCCGGAGGGGCACTCGAATGCTTGGTGTCCTCTTCCCCCGCAGTTGTGACAAATCATCAGGGCCATGCAATCACGGCTCATATGGCCTACCTGCTGACAAGTTCGGCAAACAATGTCCCGGTATCCCCCACCACCACTAAACCCACGACCACCAAACCCACGAGATGGATGTCCTCTTCCACCACCTCTCTCTTCAATAACGCTGGCCTTGGGGCAATCTCTGGCCATATGACCAGATATATTACACAAATTGCACACAGGATCATTTTGACAATCACGTGCCAGGTGACCAGTCTTTCTACAATTTTTGCATGCCTTCTCATTTGTGCAGTCAGTTGCAAGATGCCCTTGTTTGAAGCAGTTATTGCACAGCTTCAAGTCCCCAGGTGGAAGTGGAGGAGCAGTGCAGTCTCGCGCACGGTGTCCTACCTTCCCACAGGTGTGGCAAATTCCTTCATTTGGACAATTTCCAGCCGTGTGGCCTGGTTCTCGGCAATTCCAACAAAGAGATTTTGTGGAGCACTCGGAGGCAATATGCCTATTGAAATACTCAAAGCAAACAGGAACAACAAGTTAACAAATACTAGTGGTTTATCCAAACTAATTAACCCAATTCCACAAACACGCATGGCAAGAAAGATGCACCTAAGAAGTACGCAAAAAAGAAGGAACAAAAACCCCAAGAAAGGGAAGGATAAGTATATTCCATCAAGTGACTTTTCAAAGCTAGTACTTTTTGTTTGACAGGGTAAAGCAGTGATTTATAAACAAGTATTATACTGCATGTAGATACTTCATTCAGGCTTTCATGCCCCTGATATGTAGCTTTTGTTGATTTTTGAAGTAACATTTTAGCACCTGGGTTCAAGTGTGAGAGCAATAAGACTTGCACAAAAAAGTGTTTGAGCAGTAAGACAATTTTAAGTAGTACAAAGTAAATTACACGTATAACGACACTTCTAACAATCGTTTGGTACGCATATAAGCTAAGGTACTAAAATTGATGTATTCAATCTCATTTGAAAGTGTAATGACTTAACCTTGCGGTTTCTTCATTTCTCAAAATGGCATGCCCAGGCCTGTGCAACAGGGCATTGGTTTTCAAGGAAATATTTTCCTGCTAATTAGGTTGTAAGAGAACTATAATAAGCTCCCCTCCCCCCCCCCCCCCC
>ML281416.1:20109-42963 GCA_005239495.1 Nicotiana undulata | reverse complement strand
TAATTCTGACTGAGTATGGGCCTAGAGCCAAATGTTGAGATAATATACCCTTCGTGGGCTTGACATATATATAGCGCTTGGGCCATATCTTTGGCGGACCCTCCGGAGTCTTTACACCCCCAGTGAGCGCACAGTTATTGAGGGATGGATTTCCCTAGACATGGATTTGTCCGAGATATGACATATAGAGGGATGGATTTCCCTGGCACAGATTCTATTTATGAGATANTTATTGAGGAGAGGGATGGATTTCCCTGGCACAGATTCTATTTATGAGATATGGAGGGATGGATTTCCCTGGCACAGATACTGTTTATGAGATATGGAGGGATGGATTTCCCTGGTACAGATTATGGATGAGTATGATATCCCGGAGATGGATTTCTCCGAAAGGCTGAATTGGCCTGCTCCCTCGGTACTTAGTGACTGAGTCACCACGTCGTACATGTTACGGGATGGATTTCCCTGGGCCAATGGCCAATTATGTGTACCGAGAGGACTACCTGTGAGAGTTGCATGATACATACATGGCATTTAATTGTTAATTACGGATATTGACACTGATATACACGGTTATTCCTGAAATATTCATTATTTGAACTGTGATTTACGGAGGTTGAGTTCGTCACTACTTCCTTAGACCGTAGGTTGTTTTCGTTACTTACCTGCATTGTGTGTGCAGATCCAGGTGCACCGAGATTTGACGCGGAGCGGTGTTAGCAGCTATTCTCCCAGAGCCGACGAGGTAGCAGCTAGCGTTCGCTGTCCCGTCCCCCTTTTCCCTATTCTTCCCTTCTGTATTAGAAATTGGAAACTTAAAACTTCAGTATTATTATTCTCAGTTGTATTGATGTTAGTAGCTCATGACTGCGTGACTCCAGATCCTAGGGTGATTGTTGGAGCTTGATTTCTTTTGTTAGACTGTTTAAATGATTAAAAATGTCAGTATTTCTATGAATTGAGCCAATGATGAGTAAATTTCTCTAGTAAATGAATTGAGTATTGTTGTAACGGTTGGATAGCCTGGTTCCACAACAGGCGCCATCACAACCCGGAAACGGGTCGTGACAGTTGGTATCAGAGCACTAGGTTTACTTAGGTCTCACAATTCACTAACGAGCTTAGTAGAGTCTGAAGGATCGGTACGGAGACGTCTGTACTTATCTCTCAGAGGCTATGAAGTTAGGAACAATTTCACTTCTATTCTACTCTATCATGCGAATTTATTCTACCATTGATGATTGAACTTGTCGATTCTTCTCCTCTCACAAATCTCGACAACACGCAAAGTGTCTACAACCGGACAAGTGGTGAAGCCCCAATGATAGCTACGATTAGAGGAAGAGACAGAAGCGGAGCGCAGTCTAAAGCTCGAACATCAGCACTTATTGTACAGTCTCAAATGGATCTAGACGCGGAGGTTCTAGCTAATTCGGTACATGTTGGACTAACCCATATCACAGAAGGATTTATAGCTACTCCAGTGTTGCATAACAAGGGAATAATTGAATGCAACGGGTTCGATTTATATGAGCCGTGAAGTTTAACATTTTAGATTATTAGGCATTGTGACCTATGACTTCGTGCCAAGTGGAAAAGTCCACCGTCAAGGAATAGATTGCAGGGTCATGTGTTATATCGATTTTAGCTCTGAATGTATAAGGCCGGAGATGTTGCAAGAGATAAAGTTAGGAATTGCGGTATGTCAGTCTCCTTAATAACCCTATACCTCAGTACCAAAGGAGTTATTCGAACAACTTTAAATCTACAAAAGGTCTACTCAGTGTGGAAGTCACGATTGCGAATTTTGGGGTGCTCCAGAGGGAGTAAAGTGGTTGACGGGCTTCTAGACTATATGGTTCGTGCCAAAAATTATAAGTGTAGAGCTTTACTTTTGTGATCATTGTGTGTCAATAGAGACGAGAGTTACCCCAAGAGAATAATGAAAAGTATATGAATATAAGGGGTAGCTCAGAAGTGTTGAGTTATCATAGTAAAAGAAGAAATTGGCCGTCGGTGTTTGTGACAAGCCTACGAAGAGGGTGACCAGCCAATGCAACATCAATTACTTGACTTAGTTCTCATAAATGCTTTTGAAAGAGGTTGTTTCTCGAACTTTCTAGTTTCCGTGGTGCATAATGTTTGAACGGTTGCGTCAGGTCATATGACGATGTTAGGATATGTCATCAGGTTTGATAAGTTAGCCCGTCATACTCCTACGTTGGTTCATATAGACAGAGGGCGAGTCCCCAGACTCATTAAAGGACTCAAATATGATTGTAAAATTTTGGACGACTCAGGGCAGGTTGATACTTCATTTCGGCTAGTGATAGAAATTGTCCTAGACTTGGGAGAGTCATATTTCATCAGAACACTCAGGAAACGTGCCCCATTGCAGTTACAACTCAACTTACATATCGAAGGTGGAGGTTAGACTCCTAGAGGTGGATACCCAGCCTGTTGGTATAATTTCTATGGTATTGTGAGGTCATTACATTAAATGGTGTCATTACAAGAACAATCTCTAATTATTATAAAGTGATGATTACCTGAACTTAATACGGTTATGCGTAACTAATAAAATTCTTCTAATATGCTCTACTCTCGGGTGAGCTTCGTAACTCAAAAATCTACTTGTGTGAACACTAGTATTGAGAAATTCTATGGAGATAGTTGTGTCTATCATTATGTATTTTAATTTTGTTTAACAAAAAATATTTGAAAGAAGAAAATGGAATGTTTCGATTGGCGGTGTGCATATTACTTGTGATTCAGAACTGAGGGCAAGATCCTCGCATTTTGATATGATTTGGTATGTTTAAATCGGGCTACAAACCGCGGTGGAAGTCGTGTAAGGATGAGATCCTTGTGATGGAAATTCTTGTGTTTAAATTCTCCCTTGTGAATTAAAATTTTATTATAGTACTGGTAGGGAGTCATGCTTGTTAGAATTATTCAACAATTTATGTATAAAATAATGATAATGATCATAATAATAAATGAATAAATGAATAAATAATAATAATAAAAGTAATACTAATAATAATTAAATAAATAAATAAAGAAATAAACTAATTAATTAACTGTGTATAATTTTCCAAATCCGTATCAGAATTATTGAGCTTTGACCTGCGAGGTATGTGTCGCCTGATAACTAGGGATTTTACCTTGTTTTACACTCTATCTTGCTTAAGTTTTGGATGCAATTGTACACGAAATAGTCCCAAAGGCTTACATGTTGTGCTTGATGCAGGGTTTAGCCAAAAAGGATGACAAATAGTCAAAGACCTGCTAAAAAAGGAGTGAAACTTGCACAAGTACCAAAAACAACCAAAAGCCAAAGTCAAAGTGACCACCACAGATTAGGGTGCACTTTATGCGGTCCGCGGTGGTGAGGTTCAGAGAGTTGTTTGCAAGGCAAATTCCACCGCGGCCGCGGTCCATTCTACGCGGACCGTGGTGAGGAGATTCAGAGAACCTGCTTTTTAAGGCCAAGACCAACGCGGACCGCGGTGGCCAAGTTTAGAGACATAATTTGTGAGACCAAAAAGCCTCACCGCGGCCGCGGTGACCTCGCAGGGGCATTTTTGTCCGGAATTTTTGGCTGAGTATAAATAGCTTCTTTTGTTATTTTTTAGGGAAGCTTTGTATCAGATATTGTTGGGAGCTCGTGGGCATTTTTCTACAACAAGGTTTTGTAATTTTAGCTAGATTTCAACATTAAATACTTCAGTTTTATTTTATAATTCAATTGCATGGGTTTTGCTTAATCTATTTCTTTGATTTCTTCATTGATTATGAGTAGCTAAACCCATTAGCTAGGGTTGTGGCTCAACCCTAGTGTGGGTAATTAATGGGTTCTCTAAATTAGGGCTTAGATGTTTATGGGTGATGGATATTTGGGTTGATTTGTGGTTTTATTGTTAAGATTAGTGGTTGCAAACACTAATTGGTGTTCAATTGACTTGGGTCCTTCTTGAGAAAGAGGACTTGAGTCTAGAAAATCAACCCAACAAGGAATTGGGATGAAATCATGAGAATTGATAGTCCCAATTAATGGGTTAAACCTCGAGAGAGTAAAACCCTACTTGAGCCTAAATTGCTTGTGCAAATGTGATACCCAATTGACCTTGAGAAAGGCAATTAGGGAAATACCACTCAAACTACCGAGAGGTATAGAGTGGGTAACATTGGACATTGGTTATATCATAATTCCCCGAATACCATCTTTGCTTTAGAAATTAGAACCCGCTGATTACCCGCCTAGGTAAAAGTCATAACCCTAGTGCCTTTATCTAATTAGAAAACAACCTAAAAAGACAATAGTTAGCTTAATTGCAATTATAGTAGCCTAAATCATAGTTATAATATAAAACCCAAAAATTATGAGAAGTGTAATCAAGAACACAAAACACTATTAGATTATGTAGAAACTTGACTCCAAATCATAACTCTCTGAGGAATCGATCACGACCTTTCGGGTAAAAGCTGCACCGACCCTCATCTTCCTACTTTAATAGTAGTGTGGGTGAGAGCCGATCACTTTTTGGAGCCGTTGCCGGGGAGTTATACGGTGTTGATTATCTACGTGAATAGTAGTGTTAAGTGTTTTTATTTCCTTCTGCTTTTAACGTTTTTGTTGAATCTATTCAGGTGCAAATGGCGGATCCCTTAGGAAACGTTATTGCGGGGGAGGAGGTATTTGATAACCAAGATGATGAGATCAATCAAGCACCACCTCAAAGAAGGGTCCGACATGCCAATATTCAAGAGGACATTCCAGACCCTCCCCCGCCTCCAGCTGCTAGAGCTGTCCCTCGGGCCCTTCCAAATGAGGGGTATGCTAGTGCCATTGTCCCGCCGAGGATTCGGGTGGGAAATTTTCAAATTACCAATGTGATGCTGGCACTCTTAGGGTAGCGGGATTATTTCATCGGAGCCGCGCACCAGATTGCTTATAAACATCTAAAGGGCTTTGTGGATACCTGCTGGGGAATTAAACAAACCAATGTCTCGAAAGATGCATTGAGACTTCGGTTATTCCCCTTCTCCCTTCGAGGGAAGGCTCTTGATTGGCTCGAGCGGCTTCCCAACCATTCAATATCTACTTGGGATGAGCTCGCGGACAAATTCATTGCTAAATTCTTCTCCCCAAGTCATATGGAGGCGCTCAGAGATGAAATCTTGGCCGTTAAGAAAGAACCCAACGAGCCTTTGCATGAGATATGGGAGAGATACCGGACCATGGTTAAGGAATGTCCGAACAACGACATGATTGAAGCCATGATCTAGCAGACTTTCTATACTATCAATCACTGTGTGGTCAATCAGTTGGCCGGTGGAAACTTCATGAAATTGTCTTGCCCCGAGGCATGTGAGGTATTAGATGAGATGGCCGACACATGATCGACTTGGCAAAGTAGAGTGAATGTTCCTCAAGGTGAATCTGGTGTTAATAGCCTTCATAAAGAGCTCCAAGAACATGGACAAGCAATTGTCGAGCTCACTACCACTATGAATCAACTTGCCAAAGCCAAACTCCAACAATTACAAGGGCTAAAGCAAGTAAATGCCATGAAGGTAGTGAATGTGTTGGTGAAGCAAAGAAGACCTCGGGGAAATTCTAAGCAAAGCAACAATGATCAGGGTGACCAAGGGCCAAGTGGATATAGTCAAGAAGGGGAATATGATGACCAAGAAGAGGATGTGATGTATGCTAATAATTACCAAGGTCAAGGAAACAGTCAAAGCAACAATCAAAACTGGAGAAACCAAGGCAACAATAAAAGTTGGGGTAATCAAAGACAAAGAAATTGGAACAATAACAACAATGCACGGAATTTGGGGAACAACAATGATCGACAATGGGGGAACAACAATGATGACAATTGGAGTGGAGGCAAAAACAACAACAACTGGGGTGGCAATGGTAACCGGGGGTCGGGCTTTCAAAGGCCCCCGATGTACTAACAACCAAGCAATCCACCCCCGTACCAATCTCAAGGACAAAGCTCATCAAGAAATGATATGGGGAGAATTAAACACATGTTCAAGCAGATGATGGAGTGAAATGCGGACTCCGATGCTCAGTTGGCCTCTCACAACACCTCTATTAGGAATCTTGAAGTACAAATGGTCCAAATTTCTCATGCCTTAAACACACGCCCAAAGGGCGCACTATCGAGTGATACGGTGGTGAACCCCAAGGGTGGGAACAATAATAATACCGGTCACGCTATGGCGGTGACCACGAGAAGTGGAAAAGGTGGTGACGCAAGTACTTCTAGGAAAAAGAGAATTTTTGTCGATGATGATGCATTGCCCCATGATGAGTTACCAATTGAAGTTGAGCAAGTGGTGGAAGAGCCAACTACTAGTGAGGTGAGAATTTATATCCATGATAATGGGGAGGATTTGCAAAGGGACATGAACCCGTCTAGGGAACACGTGATTGATATGCCGGAGCCGGTGGTCCCACAAGCCAAGGAACCATTTCCTAAGCCCCCTCCTCCATACCCTCAACGGTTGGCGAAACAAAAGCAAGAGACTCAATTCAAGAAGTTTATTGATATGATGAAGAACCTTTCCATCAATGTCCGGTTGGCTGAAGCCTTGGAACAAATGACCGGGTATTGTAAGTTCATGAAGGACTTAGTTACAAAAAGCGGTCTATAGAGTGTGAAACCATCAAGATGACTCACCAAGTGAGTTCCATAGTACATTCAATGGCACCCAAACTTGAAGACCCGAGAGCTTTTACCATTCCTTGCACAATCGGGAGTGCGGATTTTGCTAAAGCCTTGTGTGACCTTGGAGCGAGTATAAACTTGATGTCATACTCGGTATTTAAAACATTGGGGATTGGACAACCTAGGGCGACCTCCATGCGTTTGCAAATGGCGAATAGGTCGATGAAGAGGCCCCAGGGATAATTGATGATGTGTTGGTGCGAGTGGACAAATTTATTTTACCCGCGGACTTTGTCATATTGGATTGCGAAGTGGATTTTGAGGTCCCCATAATTTTGGGAAGGCCCTTCCTTGAAACGGGGAAGGCCTTAGTTGATGTGGAAGCTGGGGGAGCTCACTTTACGAGTGGGAAATAAGAAGGTGGTATTCCATGTGTGTAAGTCAATGAAGCAGCCAAACCGTACAGAAGTATGCTCCTTTATGGACCTCGTCACTGAGGTGATTATTGATGATGCAAGCTCTATGATTCATGTTGATGACCTAGTGGAGGCTGCCTTATTGGACCACGAGGACACCGTGGTAGATGGTTTTCTTGAAAGTACCAATGCCCTTCAAGGAATGGGTTCTTACTCCTATGGTCCCAGGAAGATATCATTGGACTTGGAGAATCGGAAAACTCCACCAACAAAGCACTTTGGAGTTGAAGCCACTACCCTCCCACCTCAGGTATAAATATCTTGGTCCCTCTCGTACTTTGCCTGTCATTCTTTCCTCTTACCTAACCCAATTGCAGTTAGACTCAACTTTAAATGTGCTACGGAGGAGGAAGAAAGCAATAGGATGGACTCTTGTGGACATTCGGGGAATAAGCCCCGCTTTTTGCATGCATAAAATCGTCTTGGAGGATGGAGCAAAGCCTTCCGTAGAACACCAACGGAGGCTCAACTAGGCAATGCAAGAGGTGGTGAAGAAAGAAATAATTAAATGGCTCGATGTAGGGGTTGTCTACCCAATTTCGGATAGTGCTTGGACTTCTCCGGTCCAATGTGTTCCGAAGAAGGGTGGAATGCCGGTGGTCCAAAATGATAAAAATGAACTCATTCCAACGAGAACAGTCACAGGGTGGCAGGTGTGTATGGATTACCACAAGCTCAACAAAGTGACCCGCAAGGACCATTTTCCTTTACCTTTCTTGGATCTAATGTTAGATTGGCTTGCGGGTCGGGCTTTCTACTGCTTTCTGGATGGGTATTCAGGTTATAATCAGATTTTGATTTCCCCGGAGGATCAAGAGAAGACCACTTTCACATGTCCTTATGGTACCTTTGCCTTCGCCTGTGTGCCTTTTGGTCTTTGCAATGCACTCGCCACTTTTCAACGGTGCATGATGGCGATCTTTATAGATATGATTGAAGACTTCCTTGAGGTGTTTATGGATGACTTCAGTGTCGTTGGGGATTCTTTCTATGAGTGTTTGAGTAATCTTGACAAAGCCCTTGCTCGCTGTGAAGAGACCAACTTGGTGTTGAATTGGGAAAAGTGTCACTTTATGGTGGAAGAAGGAATAATGTTGGGCCACAAGATCTCAAGGAATGGTATTGAAGTGGACAAAGAAAAAATTGAAGTGATTTCTAAGTTGCCACCACCAACTTCGGTTAGGGGAGTCCGGAGCTTCCTTGGGCACGCCGGGTTCTATCGGCGTTTCATTAAGGACTTCTCTAAGGTGGTCAATCCTTTGTGAAAATTGCTAGAGTAAGATGCCAAATTTCATTTTGATGAGAATTGCATGAGTGCCTTTGAATTTATGAAGCACAAGCTTACCACAACTCTTATCATCACGGTGCCGGATTGGAGCTCTCCTTTTGAGCTTATATGTGACTCTAGTGATGTAGCTGTGGGGGAGGTGTTGGGCCAGAGGGTGAACAAGATCTTCCACCCTATCTATTATGCTAGGAAAACAATGAACTCGGCCCAAATGAATTACACTGTCACGGAGAAGGAGCTATTGGCAATAGTCTTTGCGATGGAGAAATTTCATCCTTATTTGATGGGTGCCAAGGTCATAGTTCACACTGACCATGAGGCACTCCGGTATCTCATGACCAAAAAGGATTCCAAAGCGAGACTCATGCGTTGGGTATTATTGCTTCAAGAGTTCGACTTGGAGATTGTTGATATAAAAGGAAGTGAAAACCAAGTGGCTGACCATCTTTCTCGATTGGAGGAGCAAGGTCGACCTTGTGATGGGCTTGAAATTAATGACAGTTTCCCCGATGAGAAACTTATTTTGGTGTCAATGCAAGAAATGCTATGGTTTGCCGACATTGCCAATTATCTTGTCACGGGTGTTGTTCCTCTTGAGCTCTCTTCTAACCAAAGGAAGAAGCTTAGGAGGGATAGCATGGACTTCTATTTGGATGAACCATATTTATTCAAGATTTGCACTGATGGGTTCATCCGGCGATGTGTACCGGAAGAAGAACAAAGGTCGATTCTTGAGTCTTGCCACTCCTCACCGTATGATGGTCATCATGGAGGGGCAAAGACTGCTTCAAAGGTGTTGAGATGTGGTTTTTTTGGACTACATTGTATAAAGATGCCGGTGACTTAGTCAAGAGATGTGATGAGTGTCAGAGGGCTGGGGGGATTTCAAAGAAAGATAAGATGCCTCTAAATACTATTCTCGAAGTGGATATTTTTGATGTATGGGGTATCGATTTCATGGGCCCATTTGTTAGCTCTTGTGGGAACACATACATTCTCGTGGTGGTGGATTATGTCTCTAAATGGGTTGAAGCAATGGCTCTACCCAACAATGAGGCCCGTAGTGTTATTGCATTTCTCAAGAAGAGCATTTTTACAAGGTTTGGCACGCCTCGTGCAATCATTAGTGATGGGGGGTCACATTTCTGTAATAAAGCTTTTGACACTTTGCTTGCAAAGTATGGTGTCAATCACAAAGTGACCACTCCATATCATCCCCAGGCGAGTGGCCAAGTTGAAGTCTCAAACAGGGAAATAAAGAGCATATTGTCAAAAACGGTCAATGCAAATAGGACCGATTGGTCAAAGAAGTTGGATGATGCTCTATGGGCTTATATGACTGCCTACAAGACCCCGATAAGTGTGTATCCATACCGATTGGTGTTTGGGAAAGCTTGCCATCTACCGGTTGAGTTAGAGCACAAGGCCATGTGGGCCTTGAGAAAGTTGAATCTTGAATGGGATGTGGCAGTCAATCTTTGTGTGGAGCAGCTTAATGAACTTGACGAATTCAGATTCCATGCCTACTCCAGTTCGTTCTTGTACAAGGACAAAATGAAGTACCTTCATGATAAGTATGCTCGTGGCAATGAGTTCAAAGTAGGTGACTTAGTTCTCTTGTTCAACTCTCGGTTACGTCTATTTCCGGGAAAGCTTAAGTCAAAATGGAGCGGACCTTTTGAAGTTGTGTTTGTGACTCCGTTTGGTGCACTTGATCTAAAGAACAAAAGTGGAGAGATTTTCAGAGTCAATGGGCACAGGGTCAAGCACTACCTGGGCAAAATTGATGACAGCCATGTGGTGGCACTTCTCCATCTCAATTGAACTTGGTAACATGCGTCGTCCACGACGTTAAATCAGGCGCTTCTTGGGAGGCAACCCATGTGTCTTTATTTTTGTTTTTCTCTGATTTCCTTGGTAGTATAGGACTCATTTTTGCACTAAATGGTTTTGGGATGTTGTAGGATTATTTTGATGCAGGGAAAAAAGCTAAGTGTTGGAATTCCATCTCTCTGAAGTTTGCATCGCGGACCGTGGTCCGCGGAGCCATCTCACAAGAATATAAGTCTCTGAAGTTTGCACCGCGGTACCCTTTTTCGCGGACCGCGGTTGAATTTTCACGGTCCGCGGTGGCCATTTGTCCATTTGCCCAGAAAGATGAATGACCGCGAACCGCGGTCGCTTTTACGCGGTCTGTGGTGGGTAAGTACAGTGGGTCCCAGCCCCCTTCTATAAATAGACCTTCAGGGCTTCATTTTACACTTTACACACTTTGACTCTCCACAGTAAAATTTCACATGTGCATCACTCTCCATACTTTCAAGTGTCCATTTCATTCATCTAATCATCATCCCATATGTAGTAAGTGTAATTGTGATTCCATAACTTATTAATTTGATTATTTTCTTGTTCATTTGGTAGATTTTCTTCTCTTTTTCTCCCTTTGTCTTATTTAAGATGTTAACCATGTTAGGGTTAGTTCATAATGCTCAATTTAGACCATTTGTAGTTAATTTCACTAATTAAACACTTAGGGTTTTAATATCATGTGCCTTTGAACTTGAAATTAACTGTAAAATTGAAACTCTAGGTTTTTTAAATTAGCACGGTCCGCGGTGCTTTTACGCGGACCGCGGTACTTGAATTGTCAGTCTCCACTTGATGACCGTGGACTGCGGTCCTTTTTGTGCTGTCCGCAGTGCTTGACTTTAGAGAAGTCGGTAGTCTGAACCCCACTTCTCCGCGGATCGCGGTCATTTTTGTGTGGTCCGCAAGGCTTGAGTGCGGACCGCGATTGCTTTTACGCGGTCCGCGGTGCCTACCTTAAGAGAGTTCATTCTTCTTTACCTTCCTCACTGCGGACCGCAGTCCCTTTTATGCGGTCCGCGGTCCCAACATCTGCAACCCATTTCTCAGCATTTGATTCTTCTTTGTTCTCTAATCTATGCACTGTTGAATACTAACAAACTTTACATGAATTCACCTTGCAGATCATGGTCCAATCAAGAGGAGGTGGTCGAAAACCAAGTGGAAGGGGAGAGTCATCCCGGGGGAAAAGCCAAGGGACAATCAAACCGGCCCCCAAAGTCCGACAAGCTATGAAAGAGACAAGAAAAGCAATCCGGGCCACGGATAGAGCTGCTTCCCAATCGGGAAGTGAGTATGTACCCTCCGGAGGAGAGCCTTCAGAATCCGTACCAGAGCACTACCCAGACTTTCCGGAGAGGTTTATGTTGACCAATGATCCCTCTGACTCTCCCCCTGCCCAAGCATCAGCCCATTCTGAGTCATCTGAAGGCTCACCAGCAAGGAGTGATCATGCATACTCCACCTCACCCACAACTTCCCTGTCAGATGAACAATCCGGGGATGAAGAAGCAGAATATGAAGCCCAAACAGGGGGTGAACCCCAAGTTGGGGGAGTTGAGAGAACAAGGAAGCTTGAGGTGTGGCAAGATAGATTCGTGAGTGAGGTGGCTTTTCGTAGATTCCGGGACTGGTGGAAGGAGAGGAAACTGATACCGGAGCAGGTTCATTACCAAGGATCTATTGCCACTCAACCCCAATGTGAAAAGACAATTCAGGGAGAGAAAGGGCTGGGATTACTTCTATTGCTACTTTCTGGATGCCAATGAACATCTTGTCAAGGAGTGTTACACAAATTTGGCCTATCTGAAGAAGGACTCCAAGGCAACCATGGTGAGGAATCTCACTGTACCTTTTGATGGGGCGACATTGAATGCATATCTCGAGTTTGATGATGAAGATGAGACACAATACCTAGAGAAGTTGGATACGGGTGATGAGGCCCGTCATTGGCTAGCGGAGCACTTGACCATCCCAGGTGAAACCCCTGACTGGTTGCAAGCAGGGAAGACAATTTTCAGGAGAACGTTAAATTTTGAGGCCAAAGGTTTGGAGGCATTCGTGTGCAACAATCTTGACCCCACCTTCCATGAAAATTCTATTCCTCTCAGGCATGATGTGTTGATTGCTTCTATCATGGCGGGGTACCCGATTAATGTCGGGAATGTCATGTCCACCGTTATCAACCAGGTGGTAAATGAAGGCGATAGAGCTTACCCCTTCCCAAACTTCCTGACCATGTATTTTGAAGATCAATAAGTGGAAAAGAGAAGTTTTGACTTGAAGGTGAAGACCAAATCCCCATTCTCTTGGTATGATCTTCAGAGTGATGACAACCCAAAGAGCAAGAAGTTCAAGGGTAAATCCATTGCTTCCACTGGCCAGTATGAAGAGCCAGTGGTTGTAGTGGAATCTTCTTAGCTCGAGTCAGCCATCCCAGAGAGTGCTCCAGGCCCCTCCACTTCAGTAGACCCAGGAATTCCTGCATCCTGGGCATATCCTCTCACTGCCCACAGACTGAGCCAGTATCAACAACTGGATGTAGGCAGCTACTTCTAAGCTGTCTGTACTTTCTACGTCTGTGGATGCCCAGGCTACTCCCCCTCTGCCACAGGTACCCCAGTCAGTTGAGGATTCTCTCAAAGAACTTCTGGCCAACCAGAAGAAAATCCTTGACAACCAGAAGTTGATTCTGGAAGCTATTGACTCCCACGGGAAGGCATTAAAGGAGCTTGCAAAGGAGACCAAGAGGCTAAAGAAGACCCGTGCATCTAAGGAGTCAGTGAAGGAGCTGAGGAAGGAGGTGGACAAGCTAAAGGAGGATCACCTACCATTGGACTTGCTGCTGCAGGATCCTACTGCCCATCCTGAGCAAGAGCCAGAGGTCGAGAGGTCAGCAAAGAGGAGGAGAGTGTTGCCACGTATAGATGGCATTGTGATTGAGTTGGCAGACCCACTAGTGCAGGCCCAGGCTACAGAGGAGGTACAGGCCCAGGTCCATTCGGAGGCACAGGGCTCTGTGGACCAATCACAGGTTCCCCTACAGTCCACAGACCTCGGGACCCACATTGAGGATCCCACATAGGCAGAGGGTCAATAAGGAGTTTCTCTTTACTCTCTTTCTCCTTACATTTTTGAGCTTATTTTGCTAGATAGAATTGAGGACAATGCTAGCTTTTAGTTGGGGGAGTGGCCCTATTTTGATTGATTTAGATGGATGAGTGTATAATCCAGATACTATTTTATTTTTATTATGCTTTCTTTTGATTTTGGTATGTAAATAACTTTACTATTCCAGTAACTTTTAGTATTTTTCACTTTTGGTATGTATATAAAGTTACTTTCTAATGTATATATTCATCCCCCTTATGTATATTCGACTAAATCCCCTCATGTACATATTCATTCTATCTTACGCATTTTACCTTCCACATTTTTTCCTTTTTATAGCTTCTTATTTTTCCTTCATAGCTTCTCGTTTTGAATTTTTCGCGTGAAATAAGCCTTTGGTTTTCTTAATGCCACCCGATTTCCTGTCTTAAGAACCTGACTCAAAAGAGAAAAGAAGACCGGACTAAAAGAGATCTCACTTTCGACGATTGAAATTGACTTTTATATCTAGATTGGAACTGGACTTAAACGTCTTTGGCTCCTGCTTAGGGCCGTATTTCACTCCACTTTCACTTTCATATCAGGAACGTTGCGACATCGAATGAGACTTATCCAGGGAGCAAAGACTCCAGTTTTCTTTCGTCTTTGAAGAAGTCAAATGCAGCCTAGAAAGAGGCTACGAAGCGGTCGAGGGGCGGGTGAGGCGAGAGTCCTTCACTGAACTCATTGTGTGAACCGGGTGGCTCTTCCCGAGGATGGATGGTGTGACAACCTTCTTAAGGGTTTGAGTCTGTTTTTCTTTTTTCTTTTTGTAAATAATAGCTAGTGAATAGAGGTGCCTCAAGCAAATCTTCACTTGGGCCTAGCACATTTGCCTTTGATCCTATGGTAAAAAATAAATCGTTGTGTTTAGGATGGTGAAAGTGGTGACCTTTAGACTCTTGTGTTGACCGATAATCATCAAATGGTTTTTCGGGACCATTGTGTTGCTCAAAGCATAACTGAGGTCGTTGTGGGCCCCCGACTCTATTTCTTTAGCAATCCCGTAGCATGAGTGGTGAGAGTTTGAATTGCAAGTCCAAGTCCTGTGCCATTAGTCTAGAATTTGCCCTGAATGTCTGTCTAGGCGAAATCATAAGTGAAGTTTGACTTAAGAGGTGATTATAGGCTCTCCTTGATTCGAATAGTGACTTGAACATCTCCATAGCCTCCCAATGAAAATTTCCCTAGTCAACCCTTTTGAGCCTTAGACCTTTTTCTTTAAAAAACCATGATACAAGCCTTTAACAATTTTAACCCTCTCTTGGCACCCCTTCTTCCCTTAGCACAAAGCAATAACGTAAGTTTGGGGGAGAGACGAGGAATGCAACAAAGTGAAAAAGAAGGTACAAGAAGGAAGAAAAGGAAAGGCAATGAAAGAGAAAGAAAGCAAAAAAATCAAAAAGCCAAAAAGAATGAACAAATTAGAAGAAATAAAAAGGGAATCAATGAAAAGAAAAGATATTATAGGTGTGGAATGCTTGGAAAGGACAAAAATGATTGAAATGAACAAGAAGGAGTGACAATGTGTCTCTCTAACCCCTCAGAAAGAGCTAAATGACTCAAGAAGTCAAGAGAATGTGAAATAAATGAAGTGCTTAAGGCAAGATAGAACTCACTTTGACCAAATATTTCCTACCTTTAACCAAAAGCCTTCATCATTTACACACAAAAGTCCTATATGATCTTGAGTTGAATGAAGCTTACATTAGTGGTGACTCACATAAGGGTCAAGCCTATGGTACTTTGAGCCGGACTTGAGTCTTTTCTTTGAGAGAGATGAGTGAACACCCATTATCCTTGTTCTGAGTATTACAATATTAAAGTGAGGTTTGCTTAGTGAGAGTTGAGGAGTATGAGTTTGGGTTCCACAATGACCAAAGTAATAGTAAGAGTTTCGTCGATGAGTCAAGTCAACTCTTGATGCTCTTGTGTCGCACTTAAATCCATGGTTTTAAAAGGGTCAGATGTTGTTAATGACTCATTTGTATTGAGGGCAAGTGTTAGTCCCAATTGATGCTAGAAGAGGTTACCTTAGGACAACTGAATTTTCTTGGAATTACTCAAAAAGGGGTGGGGCTTATTTTGTTTGCTTGAGGACAAGCAAATGCTTAAGTTTAGGGGAGTTGATAACTAGGGATTTTACCTTGTTTTACACTCTATCTTGCCTAAGTTTTGGATGCAATTGTACATGAAATAGTCCCAAAGGCTTACATGTTGTGCTTGATGCAAGGTTTAGCCAAAAAGGATGACAAATAGTCAAAGACCTACTAAAAAAGGAGTGAAACTTGCACAAGAACCAAGAACAACCAAAGTCAAAGTCAAAGTGACCACCGCAGTTGCGGTCCACTTTATGCGGTCCGCGGTGGTGAGGTTCAGAGAGTTGTTTCCAAGGCAAATTCCACCGCGGCCGCGGTCCATTCTACACGGACCGCGGTGAGGAGATTCAAAGAACCTGCTTTTTAAGGCCAAGACCAACGCGGACCGCGGTCCTTTCTTCGCGGTACGCGATAAAGCCACTGCGGCCGCGGTCCAATTTATGCGGACCGCGGTGGCCAAGTTTAGAGACATAATTTGTGAGACCAAAAAGCCTCACCACGGCCGCGGTCTGCGGTGACCCTGCAGGGGCATTTTTGTCCAGAATTTCGACTGAGTATAAATAGATTCTTTTGTTATTTTGTTTAGGGAAGCTTTGTATAAGATATTGTTGGGAGCTCGTGGGCGTTTTTCTACAACAAGGGTTTGTAATTTTAGCCAGATTTCAACATTAAACCCTTCAGTTTTATTTTATAATTCAATTGCATGGGTTTTGCTTCATCTATTTCTTTGATTTCTTCATTGATTATGAGTAGCTAAACCCTTTATCTAGGGTTGTGGCTCAACCCTAGTGTGGGTAATTAATGGGTTCTCTAAATTAGGGCTTAGATGTTTATGGGTGATGGATATTTGGGTTGATTTGTGGTTTTATTGTTAAGATTAGTGGTTGCAAACACTAATTGGTGTTCAATTGACTTGGGTCCTTCTTGAGAAAGAGGACTTGAGTCTAGAAAATCAACCCAACAAGGAATCAGGATGATATCATGAGAATTGATAGTCCCAATTAACGGGTTAAACCTCGAGAGAGTAAAGCCCTACTTGAGCCTAAATTGCTTGTGCAAATGTGATACCTAATTGATCTTGATAAAGGCAATTAGGGAAATACCACTCAAACTACCGAGGGGTATAGAGTGGGTAACGTTGGGCATTGGTTATATCATAATTCCCCGAATACCATCTTTGCTTTAGAAATTAGAACCCGCTGATTACCCGCATAGGTAAAAGTCATAACCCTAGTGCCTTTATCTAATTAGAAAACAACTCAAAAAGACAATAGTTAGCTTAATTGCAATTATAGTAGCCTAAATCATAGTTATAATATAAAACCCAAAAATTATGAGAAGTGTAATCAAGAACACGAAACACTATTAGATTACGTAGAAACTTGACTCCAAATCATAACTCTCTGAGGAATCAATCCCGACCTTTCGGGTAAAAGCTGCACCGACCCTCATCTTCCTACTTTAATAGTAGTGTGGGTGAGAGCCGATCACCGCCCATGTGGCGTTAAATGAGACATGTTAAGTCGGGTGTATAATTATGAGGTCTTCATTAATCGCACCTCATCATCAGTATTGTGAAGGTTGAAAGGGGATTATTGTTAACGTGAAGCTGTTGATAATTCCATAATTGGATGTGAACAACTATTAAGAAAATAGAGGCGGTGAGTATGGGTAGCCTTGTGTATATTCCAGTTGGTGAGATGCTGTTAACTTCAATTATACAGACGATGGCTAATCAGTTCGTGAGGTTGAATATTCCCCCCATCAGTGTTCTAGATTGCGCAGTCGCTCGGTCTTCCCTAATTGAGCGTATTTGGGAGCGACAGGATGATGACCCATATTTGGCAGTCCTTAGGGACACAGATCGGCACGGTGATGGCCAGCAAGTTACAGTTGGAGATGATGGTGTTTTGAGGATGGAATGGTTGGTTATGTGTGCCTAATATTGATGGCCTTCGTGAGTTGATCCCTTAGGAGGCTCACAGTTCTAAGTATTCCATTCACCTAGGGGCAGCTAAAATGTACCAAGATTTGAGGCAACATTATTGGTGGAGAAGGATGAAAAAGGACATTGTGGCATATGTGGCTCGTTGCTTAAATTGTCAGCAGGTAAAGTATGAACATCAGAGACCTAGTGGTTTGCTACAACAGATAGAGATTCTTGAGTGGAAGTGAGAGCGTATCACTATGGACTTCGTTGTTGGGCTCCCACGGACTCAGAGGAAATTTGACGCAGTTTGGAATATTGTGGATAGGCTGACTAAATCAGCACACTTCATTCCTGTGGCGAGTACTTATACTTCAGATCGGTTGGCTGAGTTATATATTCGAGAGATTGTTCGCCTTCATGGTGACCCGTCCCACATGTTAGATTTTAGTTCTGTCAAATTGGACAAAGATTTGACTTATGAGGAGGAGCCGGTAGTTATTTTAGACCGGCATGTTCGTCAGTTGAGGTATGAGAGTTATCCTTCAGTTCGAGTGCAGTGGAGAGGCCAGCCCGTTGAGGCAGCTACTTGGGAGTCCGAGTCGGACATGCAGAGTAAATATCCACACTTGTTTGCAAATTCAGGTAATCTTCTATGTCCGTTCGAGGACGAACGTTTGTTTTAGAGGTGGAGACTGTGATGACAAGGGGTCATTTTATGAATTTAGACTCCGTTCTAGGCTTATTAGCCATAAAAGGATTAATTTTAACTACCTCGATTTGCATGCGCAGTCCGGGCGTAAAACCGGAAAGCTTTTATGTTAAAATATAAGAAATAATAATTTCTAGAATTAAAATTTTGGTTTTAGTTGAGTTGAGTCAACATTTTGAGTAAACGCACTCAGATATGTATTTCGACGATCCCGAGAGGTCCGCAGTAAAATATAAGACTTGGGCGTATGCCCGGAATTGAATTCCAAGGTCCCAAGCCTTAGAAATCAATTTTTGAAAGAAATTGTTTTGCTATAATATTAAAGAAATAAAGAAAAGAATTAATGTTTGAAACCACTAGTATCGGGCCCGTATTTTGGTTTCGAAATCTCATACAGATTTTGTCACGACCCAAATCTCGATTCAGGACGCAATGGCGCCCAACGGCGGGGTTAGGCAAGCCAACACAACTTACACTAAGTGATACCCTTCATATCTAATTAAACAAGTCAAATATTACCAGTTTATAAAAACTAACATGATACAAACCTTGAATGAAGGTAAAGTCATAGTAGATACAAAGCCGAAATAAAACGTACACATAGATATACATCCCAAAATCCCAAAAATATACACCGCGTGTGTGCCAGGAACTAGTGTCACGAGTGTCATGGGCAACTACTGAACATACAATGACTACAATATATACAGAGTCTCCGCCTGAATGAAATGGACAGAGAAATATAACAAAAGAGCTCCAGGGTGCTGCTAGGAAGTCGCCGGGAAAGCAGCTCACCGTGAAGTATGACCACGCTATCAATATCTAGCACCGGCCTGATAGTCAGACGTGCCAGCCTCCGGACCTGTACAGTCAAGTACAGAAAAGAAAAGAAAGTGCAGCATGAGTACATATTAAATAAATATGTACCCAGTGAGTATCCCGCCTAAACTCGAAGAAGTAGTGACGAGAGGTCGACTTGATACTCACTAAGGTCCAGCAGTGGTAACATATGATAGAATATGATGAAATACAGTAGGCATGTTAGGGAAATAAGCAACAAGGATATATACCAAAAGCAGAAAAATCCAAACAATTGCTGAACAAAACAATAAAGCACTTTCAAGGGTAAGACCACCTAACGAAACAATAATCACAAATTTTTAGATCCGCCGTGGCATACGGCCCACTCACATAAGGTACCTTCTACACTCGTCGTGGCGTACGACCCGCTCCCATATTCATTTCAGTTACTTTTCAATTATGCCGTGGCGCGACCCGCTCCCATATATTTCACAATTTCTTTTCCATAAAGCCTCAGAAGAATAAAACGATGCAACACATAATTTCATAGTACCTATGGCGCTACAATAAATCATATGAAGCATTACAAAGAAAAACATATCAGGCATTACAAGAAAGCATACAAGGCATGATGTGGGCCTAACTACCCGGACATAACAATAATAGCCGCTATGTACGGACTCTCATCACTTGGCGCGTACGTAGCCCCCAAACAAGTTACACATAGCATATACATCACCTATGGGGACAATTCCCTCTTACAAGGTTAGAAAGGAGACTCACCTCGTGTCGAATCTACCCCTCGGACCACAATTGCACCCGAAACTCCGAACTCTATACCCGAGGACTCGCAACTAGTCAAAAGGTGTGAAATTAGATCAATGCATGCACAATGTGAGAAATTATCTTAGCTATTCAATAAAGTCGCCATTCTAGAAGAATTTCCGAATACCAACCCCGGTCCCGCATGCTCAAATTCCAAGATTCTCGAAGGGATTACTCACCCATAACCTAAGGATAATTAATGTGTGATTTCTACTTAAATTCATGGACTAAAATGGATAATCACAAAATCCTCAAGAACCCTAAAATTACTACCTAATTCTATGATTTTTGGATGATTTAATAGTGAATTTAACTAGGAATTAATGTTAAAGCTAGAAGATTATGGGGTTTAACTTACCTCTTACAGTGGGTGGGCGTGGGTGGTGCTGCCCAAGCTTGGTTGCTCTCTAATGGAAGTTGGTGGTGGGTAAAATGAAGAGAAACCCGTAATTTGGACATTTACAAGAGGCTGGCAACAGTGATTTTCGCACCTGCGACCTTGGGACCGCAGGTGCGGTCCCGCACCTGCGATAGAATCACCGCCCCTGCGGAAAAGGGCCTGGGACCCTGGCATCGCGCCTGCGGAGAAGGAGTCCCCGCCAGCGGTCCCGCTCTTGCGGAATTTGTTCCGCACCAGCGGACTTTGGGCAAGGGGGCTGAGGATCGCACCTGCGGAGGGATTTCCGCACCAGCGGACTCGCCCCTGCGGAATTTGTTCTGCACTTACGAGGCTGGGACCGCAGGAGCGGTCCCGCACCTGCGGCTGGACAACCGCACCTGCAGTCACACTAGCAACAGCTGCACCAGCAATTGTTTTAGCTGGTTTTTGGCCTCGTGTGGTGTCCGGGAGGCACCTGGGCCCACCCGAGCCCCCGTCAAAATATACCAACAAGTTTGTATTCATGATGCGGACTCACTCGAACTTCCGTAACATGGAAAACAACAACAAAACTCAGAATTCCACCCCAAAACCAAATTGAATCAAAACTAAGAACTTGAAATTCTAGAATTCACTTCAATGCGCCGAAACGGCCTAAACTACTCGGAATTACTTCAAATTTTGCAAACAAGTTATAAATGACATAACAAAACTATTCCCGGTCTCGGAATTCCATTCGGACCTCGGGAACATAAAACCACATTCCAAACCAAATTTCAAATTCTATGAGATTTCTCAAAACTTCATTTAACTCCAATTTTCCTTATTTGATCCGAAACCAATCAAATCAAGTCTGTTTCTTACCAAATTTCACTGATAACTTAAATAACACATATTGAACCTGTTCTGGGCTTCGAAATCATAATACGGGCCCAGCAGCACAGGTTTCACATCAAGGTTCATTTTCATAAGCCTTTAATATTTTCATAAAACAATTTTCTTTAAAAATTCATTTCTCGGACTTGGGTCTCGGAATTCAATTCCATGTATACGCCCAAGTCTCATATTTTCCTACGGACCTTCCGGGATCGTCGAATCACCGATCCGGGTCTGTTTACCAAAATTGTTGACCAAAGTCAACTTTATTCAATTAATTATCATAAATTAAACTCTTAATCAAGTTTTCACATAAAGGCTTCCCAGCTACGCGCCCGAGCTAGGCACACACATCGAGGTGAGACTAATGGAGGCTTTTAGGGCCTCGGAACGCAGTCAAAATTAGATGCACATAGGTCATCACAGATTTGTTATAGTATTTGCATACTATCAGTATAATTCGGTGAGAATCAGAGTTTATTTGACGTGATTCGGACGTCCGGTAAAGAAAAAGTGAAAGTTAAGTGTTCTAGAGAAAAATGATGAGTTTTGAGGTTAAATTCATAGTTTTACATGTTAGTTTCATGATTTGATCGCACTAGCAAGTCCGTATGATGCTTTTAGACTTACGTGCATGTTCAGTTTAGAGCCCCGAGGGATCGGCTGAGTTTCAAATAGGTTTGGGTTGTATTGCGCTCGTTCTTTCTTATGTTTTGACGTCGTTTCTTCAAGCATAAATGATATCATATTGAACAAATGAGCTCCAATTTCTGGTTTGAATGAATCGGAATCGTAATTACGGACCCGTAGAAAAAAAGAATCATCGAATTTGGACATCGTATGAGAATTTTATGGTCATTTACTAAGGTTTCCAGATTGTTTAGATTAATTACAAAATTGCCCCTGACGACGTATTAAAAATCTGCACTATTTGCAAAAATATTAAAACCTACATATCTCCTTCATTATAAGGTCAAATTGAGTGATTCAAGAGCCTAACTTGACTAGAATTTCACAAAGAATCCACTGGATACATAAAAATCGAGTTTCAAGATCGTTTGGCACGAGAAACGAGGTAGAATAACGGGTAGAAAAATATATATTAAACAGACAGACTTCTTCCTCTTCAAATTTTCGAACCTCACGGCTTTAGGAACGAATTTATTCACCAAATATCATCTCCAAGTCATATTTAATCAATTCTAAACTTTAGTCTTTCAATTACCCATTATTTTTCATCACTTTTAAATCAAAAACTAAGAATTTTCATGGTAAAAATTGAGGGTTTTGGTAGAATTAGGGAATTTTGTAAAAATTGAATCTTTACCTCGAATTGAGGTCGGATTTCGAAACTAATTATATATTTGGGTTCGTGGGTGAATGGGTAAACGTGATTTGGTCCGAACCCCGAGTTTAGACCAAGCGGGTCATGGGTCGGGTTTTCACTTTTTTTGAGAAAACTTAGGAAAATTTGTAATTTTCAATAAAGTTAGTTCCTTTAGCCTTAGTTAATGATATTGAGTTAATTATGATTTGATTCTAGCAAATTAGAGCAAGATTTTAAAGGAAAAGTTGTAATTGAGCAGTGAGTGGCCTGCGAAATTGAGGTAAGTGTTTGGTCTAACTTTGACTTGAGGGAATAGGAATCCCCACTTGTTTGCTATGTGAAATGCATGGGCGTGGTGTATAGGTGAGGTGACGAGTATCTATGCACCACCCAATTTGCTTGTTAAGCATGATCCCTTTCCCGTTCCCAACTTAATTGA
>ML281416.1:0-19883 GCA_005239495.1 Nicotiana undulata | reverse complement strand
TTTAGATTGTTTTTTTTGAATTTTATATATATATATATATATATATATATATATATATATATATATATATATACGTTCCTTTTGGTTCCATTTTTGATAATATTGAGGGAGAGATGAGGAATGCAGTTTAAATGTCTTATGATTGTTAAGGTTTACGTGGATGTTTGGTTTCAATTTATTGTTACCAATGGTTGTGGAAAATATATTAAAAGTGTTGGTTGTTCTTTTGATTTTATCATGGTACATAGAGACTGAGCTGGGTTGACAACGTTACAGTGTTTACATATATTCTGGTTGATTTTATTGTGAAATGATATTGGTTGAAGCTTACGAGTTACACTGTTTTCTGTTTGAAATTTGTTGAACTAAAAGTGTTGAGAAAGGCTTGTCCTGAACAATGAAAGTTTTTGATGAATAAACAAAATTGGTGTGATAAGGGGGTTGTGATAAGGGAGCTGCGACAAGGGTGGATAATTGTTTGTGACATTGTGAATAGGTGGGATCAGGTTGCACGCCGCATCAAGACAATGATGAAAGAGAATATGCATGTTTTACTGTTTATAAAATAAAGGCTGGAACACTCATTGTTTTATTATCATTATTTCATATTCTGCTTTTACTGTTATTTAAAGTGAAACTTGTTCTGTTTATAATTTTCGAGACATAAATATTGTGAAAGGCTTTGACTTGAAAGGCAGTGATAAGGAGGTTGTGATAAGGGGGCTACGATAAGGGGGCTGTGATACGGGTGAATAATTGATTGTGATACGGGTGAATAAATTGATCGTGATACAGGTAAATTAATTGATATGATATGTATGGTGGGATCGGGTTGCACACCGCAACAAGGAGCAATAAGCGAGGACAATTATATTTTACTGATTTTCAAAGAAAGACAAAGATTTGAAAACTACTATTTTATATTACTATTTTTTCATATTTTGGCACTACTTTTATTTAAAGTTAAAGTTTGGAAACTTGGAAATTATTTGAGAGTTTGTGATAGCTGAGGCCTGGAAAAGACGGCTGAGTTATTTCATTGTTGTTGCAGTACCTTATTATTTGTTTAGATTTCCTTCTTGCTTTATTATTATTGTCTCAGTTATATTTTTCTTGTTCGTGTAGAATTGTTTTATTGCGTTATTGTATATATTATTATCACAGGTTATATGTTGTTAATGCCCCGCCGTAGCCTTGTCACTACTTCGTCGAGGTTAGGCTCGGCACTTACTCAGTACATGGGGTCGGTTGTACTGATACTACACTCTGTGCTCTTTTGCACATATCCAGGTACCGGCCAGCAGTAGAGATTTTTAGAGCAACTATCTATTTTCTGGAGACACGAGGTATATCTGCCGGCGTTCGCAGATCCCGAGAGTCTTCTCTTAGTTTGTAGAGATTGTTTTATATTTTTCTCAAAACAGTTATATTATTTCTTTCAGCCCATTATTTGTAGTAATCTTAGAAGTTCGTGAATTGTGACACCAGACCCTGGGTAGTCTTAGAGTTAGTTATATACTTAGTTTGTGGTTCGTTTGATTTAATTGCTTCTTCTTTTATATTTGGAGTATCTCATTGGAAATCATTTAAATTAAGTTACTTTTAATTTATTTATTTATGCTTAAGTAAATAATCAAAGGAAATTAGTTAATCGAATTCTAACATTGGCTTGCCTAGCAAGTGTGGTGTTAGGCGCCATCACGATCCCTAAGGTTGGGAATTTGGGTCGTGACAAGTTGGTATCAGAGCACTAGATTTACTTAGGTCTCACAATTCACTGACGAGCTTAGTAGAGTCTGAAGGATCGGTACAGAGACGTCTGTACTTATCTCTCAGTGGCTATGAAGTTAGGAACAATTTCACTTATATTCTACTCTATCATGCGAATTTATTCTACCATTGATGATTGAACTTGTCTATTCTTGTACTCTCACAAATCTCGACAACACGGAAAGTGTCTACAACCGGAAAAGAGGTGAAGCCCAATGATAGCTACGATTAGGGGAAGAGACAGAAGTGGAGCTCAGTCTAAAGCTCGAACATCAACAACTATTGTACAGTCTCAAATGGATCTAGACGCGGAGGTTCTAGCTCAGTCGGTACATGTTGGACTAGCCCATATCACAGAAGGATTTATAGCTACTCCAGTGTTGCATAACAAGGGAATAATTAAAAGCAACGAGGTCGATTTATATGAGCCGTGAAGTTTAACATTTTAGATTATCAGGCATTGTGACCTATGACTTCGTGCCAAGTGGAAAAGTCCACCGTCAAGGAATAGATTGTGGGGTCATGTGTTATATCGGTTTTGGCTTGGAATGTATAAGGCCGGAGATGTTGCAAGAAATAAAGCTGGGAATTGCAGTATGTCAGTCTCCTTAATAACCATATACCTCAGTACCAAAGGAGTTATTCGAACAACTTTAAAACTACAGAAGGTCTACTTAGTGTGGAAGTCACGGTTGCAGATTTTGGGGTGCTCCAGAGAGAGTATAGTGGTTGACGAGCTTCTAGACTATATGGTTCGTGCCAAAAATTATAAGTGTAGAGCTTTACTTTTGTGATCATTGTGTGTCAATATAGACGAGAGTTACCCCAAAAGAATAATGAAAATTATATGAATAAGGGATAGCTCAGCAGTGTTGAGTTAGCATAGTAAAAGAAGAAATTGGCCGTCAGTGTTTGTGACAAGCCTACGAAGAGGGTGACCAGCCAACGCAACATCAATTACTTGACTCAGTTCTCATAAATGCTTTTGAAAGAGTTTGTTTCTCGAACTTTCCAGCTTGCGTGGTGCATAAGGTTTGAACGGTTGCGTCAGGTCATATGACGGTGTCAGAATATGCCATCATGTTCGATAAGTTAGCCCGTCATACTCCTACGTTGGTTCATATAGCTAGAGGGCGAGTCCCCAGACTCATTAAAGGACTCAAATATGATTGTAAAATTTTGGACGACTCAGGGCAGGTTGATACTTCATTTTGGCTAGTGATAGAAATTGTCCTAGACTTGAGAGAGTCATATTTTATCAGAACACTCAGGCAACGTGCCCAATTGGGAGTCGGGATCGATTCCTCAGGGAGCGTAGATGTGATTAGGTGTATACTCGGATGAAACGTATAACGTGTCCAAAATGCATTTCCACATACTTTGTTGTTTTTGTCTACTTCTAGATTAAGTTATTGTTTGCAAATGTAAAACTAGAGAATGATATTTTTGGTGTTGTTTTTCAAGTTTGTAAAAGATCTAGGGTTGTGACTTCCACCTAGGTGTTTTCCTAACGGGTTGTGGTTTTAGAGCAAGTTTAGTTGGTTGGTGCATAATATAGCAATCAACACACAATTACCCACTCAATACCGCTCGGTAATAGAGTGGTTTTGCCTAATTTGGCTTTCTCAAGTCCAAATGGGTAATTCACAAAACAGTAGATAGATGCTCAAGTCAGGTTTTACTATCTCTAGATTTAACCCTTTAATTGGGACTATCAATTTCTTGAGTTCACCCCAATTTCTTGTTAACCAAGTTTTTCTAGACTAAGTCTCTCTTTTTTAAGTAGAGACTAAGTCAAATAGGCTTGAATCAATATTTCCAACCATCAATTCAACAATTATAGCAAGAACTAGGCTAAATATTACACACCCAACCATAAACAAGCCCTAAATCAAACACCCATAAGTACCCACACTAGGGTTGGGTCACAAACCTAGCTAGAAATTTAGCTACTCATAGTGAGTGATGAAGAAATTAAAGAAGAAAAGAAGATTAAACTCATATTAAATGATGAAGAGATATAAATCCAATGTAAAATAGACAATCTATCATTAAATTTCCTAAAGTATTAAATAAAAATGGCTCCCAACTTTCAGATGTTCAAACATAACCTAATTTTGTCAAAAAAGACTATTTATACACAACTGAAATTTTCAGACAAAATTGCCCTTTCAGAGGTTCTGCGGCCGCACAATTTTGTGTGCGGTCCGCACTTTGATGAAGCTCTAGATAGGAGGGACTTCTGCGACCGCACAATTCTGAATTGCGGCCGCACTTCTTGAATTTTGCGGACCGCACATTTCTGAGTGTGGTCGCACTATAAAGTTCTAAAGTTCTACTGCCGCACAATTATAGTGCGGTCCGCACTTCTTGATGGACTAAGACTGGGAACTCTCTGATCTTCAACATCTGCGGCCACACAATTATTTTGCAGTCCGCACTTTGAAAAGCTTTTCTGACAGAGGTCCTTCATGATCTTCGGCCGCAAACAAAAAATTTCGGTCCACACTTTGGCCTTTTTGCTTGGTTTTAGTCCTTGTCCAAAATACTCCTTGAGTTAAATTTCATCACTTTGGCTCATTTTCCAATACTCATTCAAAAAATCATATTTCATCAGCTTTCAGGAATACCTTTTAACATTTTTGAGCTAAAACAAAAGTAAAAAGGCGCAAATAAGTAGTCAAAATCCCCACTTATCAACTCATCCAAACTTAAGATTTTGCTTGTCCTCAAGCAAATAAGGCAATTCCCACCTCCACAAAAATATAGCTATTCCAACTATGCTAAGGTGAGTCAAACACGCATCAATTGGGACCAACAATTACCCACAACATTTATGAATTATCAATAAGGCAATGAATTGAATTTTTATGCACAATAGTTCTAATGTGACACTAGAGCATCAAGAGTTGGCTTTATTCATCAAGGAAACTCGCTCTTTCATGCATGTCATTGTGGATCCCAAACTCCTTCTCCTATACTCTCCGCTAACATATCTCACTTAAGAATGTGGCACTCAATTCAAGGATTTGTGAGAAGTTCGCTCATCTCTCTCAAAAGAATGTCACAAGTACGGCTCTAAGTACCATATGCTTTCCTCTCATGTAAATCACCACTAATGTAAGCTCACTCGGCTTGAAATCGTGTAGGGATTTTTCGGACTGTAATGAAGGCTTTTGGACTGAGGTAAGATTTGTTGGAATAGAATGGGTTCATCTTTCCTTAAGCACTCCATTTTCTCTTTTTGGCTCATACTTTGTCGACTCTTTGAGTCATTTTCTTTTTACTTGGGGGAAATAGAGAGACTTAATATCACCCTTTCTTGGTCATGATATTCGTTTTCTCCTTCTTTGTTTTCTCCATGCCTTTCATCCTTGCTTTTCTTTGAATCCCTTCAACTCTTTACTTTATTCACTTTCATTTTGGCATTTTCTTTTGTTCTTTATTTCTTTTCTTTGCCTTCCGTTTTTCTTTATTTCTTTACTTTTTTTTGTACCTTTATATCACTTTCAAGCTCCTCGTATCTCTCCCATACTTATGTTTTATCCAGTTATTTCTCAAGAATGTTAAGGAAAGCTCGAGTGCCAAGAGAGGGTCACTACAAACGGGTAAAGGCTTGTAGCATGATTATCAAATGAAAAAGGTCTTAGGCTCAAATGGGTTGACTAGGGATAGCAACATTGGTGTGCTATGGAAATTTCAAATCGGGTCAAGGAGGGTACAAAATCATTTCTCAAGCCAAGCCAAACTTAGAATTTCGCCTAGAAGCACATTCGGGGCAAGTTCTAGACTATTAGCACAAGTACTTGGACTTGCAACAAAATACCTCACTTCTCACACAACTGGATTGTTAAAGAGAATAAATCGAGGGCCTACAACAACCATAGTTAAGATTGAAATCGCTAATGGTTCAACTAAACTACTCGATGATTGCTTAAGTCAACACAAGAGTCAAAAGGTTACTAACTAGAGCTATTTCTTGCCAAGAACTTGTTTTTAACCATAAGGCCATAGTTAAATGTGTTGATATCAAGTGAACCATGCTTGACCCTTTTATTCATTACTATTGTTTTCACCTAAACATTAAAAACGGACTTAATCCCTTAAGAAGGTTGTCACGCAATCCATCGTTGGGAAGAGTCACCCGGTTCACACAGAGACTACCTTTGGAAAGAACGGTGACACTAAAAAAACCAAAGGCTTATTGATCACTTAAACATAAAAAGAAGCTATCAATTCAAAAAGAAGCTATCAATGTAAATAAGAAGCTATTAAGCTAAACATTGACTACTAAGAAAACAAACTAAAGAAGCTATGAAATAAACTACTGAAAGCATAACTGAATATACAAAATAAGAAAGGGAAAGAGAATATATATATCAATAGAGAGAAAGAAGAACGTGTACATAAATAAAAAGGAAAGAGAATGTTATCAAATTATTACAGGCCAACTGTCATCAAATCAAAATAAGCTCCCCCCCCCCCCCAAATAAGAATAAGCATTGTTCCCAATGCTTAACAAAATAAAACTCAAGGAAGGGAAAGAGTAGAGAATACTCCCTATGTGGCCTCAGTGTCCATAGCATCATCACCACCCTCAGGCTCCTCCAATTGTATCTCGTTGTCCTTTGCTCGGGGAGTAGCTGGGTTGGTGAACATCTGTAACACTGCCTCAGCAGTGTGGGCAGCAAGATCTGGCTCCTCAGACTGGCCAGTTGGTGCCTTTGATTCCTATGGTACTGATGGTGCTGCTGGTGCTACTAGAGCTGAATCCATAAGCAGATCAAATGGAAGATCCCCAGCTGATTCTATCTTGTCCACCTCTTTGGTCAGCTTGTCAAGTGCTTTCTTTGAGGCCTGTGATTTCCTCATCTTCTTCACCTGTTTTCCTAACTCCTCAATTACTCCCCACGTGCCACCAGAGTATCCATAATAGTCTGCTGGTTTTCCAGAATCTTCTTCAAGGTCTCCTCCATTGTGGGAGAAGTCTAGGGTGCTGGGGTGGAAGACCGTGTTGCAACAACACTGGATAAGTCAGCCATCTTTGCAGTAGTTGTCTGCATCTATTTGTTGCTACTTTCCAGAGTCTGGGAGACTCTTAGTGCTGTGACTGGATAGGTATAAATGAAGGCACTGGAGTTGATGGTGGCCTTGCAAATAGTGATGGAGGTATGGCAGCCGTACTGCTAGAAGGTCCGACTGAAATGGCAGGCCTGTCAGATGAAGGTATGGCTGCTGAAGTTGTAGCTACCACTGAAGGCTCTTCAGAATAGCCCTTGATAGTAGTTTGCTGACCCTTGATCTTGTTCTTTGGGTTCCTCGGGTCCTTGAAAGAGTACCATGAAAAGGGTTGCTTTGCCCAAACCTTTGTATTAAATGGCTTTGATTCTACTCTCGTATCCGTAAGGTATTCTGTGATGGTGTTTGGATGCGGGTAGGAGCTCTCACCCTGCTTGAAAACCACTAACATGTTGGTCGACATGATGGCACCCACGTTGCCGGCCATGATAGATTCCATTAAAACTGCCCGAGGGATAGGAACGATGTTTCCATTTCTGCATGGGTCAATCCGGCTGCAGACAAATATTTTCCAACCCTTGGCTTTGAAGTTGAGGGTGTTCCGCTGAATGGGAACCCATTATGTGATCCATGGTGGTGGTGGGCCTGAAGCTGCTAGTATCTCGGCTAACCAAGGGCGAGCCTCATCACCCATTCGACATTTATCCAGATATTGTATCGGCTCCATATCCTCGAGCCCCAAGTAAGTGTTCAGAGATGTCTGATCAAATCTAACTTTCAAATTCCTCATCTTGGTCACATTAGTCCCTTTCTTGATGTGCTCCACATTGGTGTAAAATTCTCGGACTAAGTTCTCCTTGGAGTTCACCACAGCTTGGGTGAATCATGACCACTCTTTTCTTTCTCGAAACTGTCTTGCCACGTTCGAGTTGTATCTATCCAAATCCTTTAAATCAAATTTACGCTCAAGAGTGAGCAATCTTTGAGTCCACCATTCTCGGAAGCTGTTGAAAGCAGTTAGGTTCACGGATCTGTCCTCCCAAAACTTCCTTCTTCTTCGACCTCTCTAAGCTGGCAACTCGGGTATCAGCCCCTCGACCGTCATTAGGCATATCATCATCATCATCAACTGGGATAGGTGTTGCGGGGGCATGTGAGGAAGAAGGCTCTGAACCTTGGCTATCCTCTTCCGAACCCTCAGAAAAGCTAGCTGAGGAGGTAGGCTGATCTCTGAGTTGTAGTCTACCCGAAAACATTTTTTGTTGAGATTGTGCATTAGGTTTATCTTGCACAAAATTTCCCTCTAAGGCCTACCTAGATGGAAGATATTCACTGGATTCTACAGGCTTTGGGGCCCTCCCGGGAGTTTCCTTCTTGGTTATTACTTTTTGGACAGAGAGTGGGAGGTTGCCCCTGCCTCGACCTCGGGAGGGTTCACCACTCCCTTTGGAAGTATCACCTCTACCACGAGATCGCAACATTGTCTGATGCCCCTGCCCTTGAGTGAAAATTTGCGGGCCGCACAAAATTGAGTGTGGTTGCAGAATTTGTGCGGGCCACACAATATTTTGTGCGGTCGCAGATTGGCCCCTTTTTCTGTCAGAAAACTCAAAGAAGTTGCATTTTGGGTCTCCAGTGGTGCAGCCGCACAATGAATTGTGTAACTGCAGATTCCTTTTTGCTGTTGCATTCAAGATTGTGGGGTCCACACTTTTTCAACACTTAGCCACTTTTTTCTGGACACAATTCCTGCAAAGCACACTCATTCCTGCATACACTTCAAAACTAGTTAGCACAAAATAAGACCTATTTAAAGAAAAACAAAAAAGAAAAAGACACATGAGTTGCCTCCCAAGAAGCGCATGATTTAACGTCACAGCACGACGCAGATTATCAACCACTTGAAATGAAAAACCACCACGACGTGCCCATCATCAACTTTTCCAAGATAGTGCTTCACCCGGTGCCCATTGACTCTAAACACCTCATCATTTTTATTTTTCAAGTCCAAAGCACCAAAGGGGGTTACATTCACAACTTCAATCGGGCCACTCCATTTGGACTTCAACTTGCCCAGAAACATCCGTAACCGAGAATTGAACAATAACACAAGATCACCTTCTTTAAACTCCTTGTTGCGAATATACTTGTCGTGGAGGTACTTCATTTTCTCCTTGTATAGGGACGATTTTGTGTAGGCATGGTACCGAAATTCATCTAGCTCATTCAATTGTGCCACCCTTAAGTTTGTGGCGACATCCCACTTAAGGTTCAACTTCTTCAAAGCCTACATGGCCTTATTCTCAAGCTCCACCGGAAGATGACAAGCTTTCCCGAACACCAACTGGTATGGAGACATCCCAATCGGTGTTTTGTAAGCCATCCTATAAGCCCATAATCATAAAGTTTTTTCGACCAATACATTCGGTTGACATTCACTATTTTTGACAAAATACTCTTGATCTCTCGGTTGGAGACTTCCACTTGTCCGCTTGCTTGAGGATGATAGGGGGTCGAGACTTTGTGAGTGACACCATACTTGGTGAGTAAGGTATCAAAAGATTTATTGCAAAAGTGCGATCCCCCATCACTTATAATGGCCCTTGGAGTACCAAATCTTGTGAAGATGTTCTTTTTCAAAAATGCCACCACACTTCTAGCTTTGTTGTTGGGTAGATAAACGGCCTCGACCCATTTTGACACATAGTCCACGGCTACTAAAATGTAGGTGTTCCCACAAGAGCTCACAAACGGTCCAATGAAACCAATGCCCCACACATCAAAAATGTCAATTTCCAAGATGGTGGTGAGGGGCATCTCATCTTTCTTTGAAATTTCACCGGCCCTTTGACATTCATCATAACGCTTGACTAGATCTCTAGCGTCCTAGTAGAGAGTGGACCAATAGAATCCACAACTCAACACTTTTTCCGCCGTTCTAGATCCACCATGGTGACCACCATATGGTGAAGAGTGGAAAGCCTCAAGAATTTCCACTTGTTCCTCCTCCGTCACACATCTTCGAACACCATCGGTACAAATCTGGAAGAGGTACGGTTCATCCCAATAATAGTTAAGTCAATCCCATTTGAGCTTCTTCCTTTGGTTTGATGAGAGCTCGTTCGGTACAATACCACTCACAAGATAATTTTCTAAGTCGGAGAACCATGGCATCTTGGTCATTAAAATGGCTAAAAGTTTCTTGTTGGGAAAGGAATAATTGATCTCAAGGCTGTCATTTGGCCTCCGCTCTTCCTCCAATCGAGACAAGTGATCTGCCACTTGATTTTCACTACCTTTGCGGTCTTGGGTTTCTTGATCGAACTCTTGAAATAAAAGCACCCATCGCATTAACCTCGCCTTTGAATCCTTCTTGCTCATTAAGTACCAAAGCGCCTCATGATCAGTGTGGACTATCACCTTTGTACCCATCAAGTATGGGCGGAAATTCTCCATAGAAAAGACAATAGCAAAGAGCTCTTTTTCGGTCACCCTGTAATTGACTTGGGCATCGTTCATGGTCTTACTAGCATAGTAGACCAGATGAAAGATTTAGTTGCTATGTTGCCCCAAAACTGCTCCGACCGCCACATCACTTGCGTCACACATGAGCTCAAAAGGAAAGATCCAATCTGGTGTGGTGATAATATGAGTAGTTGTCAATTTGAACTTGAGTAATTCAAATACCTTCATGCAATCCTCATTGAAATGGAATTTTGCATCCTTCTCCAAAAGCTTACACAAGGGGTTCACCACTTTGGAAAATCCTTGATCAAACGGCGATAGAACCCCGCATGATCCATGAAACTCCCCACTCCCTTCACGGATATAGGGGGAGTAAGTTTAGAAATCACCTCTATTTTGGCCTTGTCGACCTCAATACCATTCTTCGAAATTTTACGGCCAAGGACAATGCCTTCCTCGACCATGAAGTGACATTTCTCCCAATTCAATACCAAGTTAATATCTTCACATCTTGCCAAGACCTTATCCAAAATTTTCAAGCAATCATCAAAAGAATTCCCGACCACGAAAACGTCATCCATGAAGACCTCAAGAAAATCCTCTACCATGTCGGTGAATAACCAGCATACACCTTTGAAAAGTCGTTGGTGCATTGCATAAACCAAATGGCATCCGCGAAAATGCAAAAGCTCCATAGGGACTTGATTCTCCGTAGCAATAAGAATTTGATTATAGCCGGAATACCCATCGAGGAAACAATAGAAAGCACGACCGGTCAACCTATCAAGCATTTGATCAAGGAAGGAAAGTGGGAAATGATATTTCCTTGTAACTTTGTTGAGCTTGCGATAGTCCATACACACTCTCCACCCAGTCACCGTTCTTGTAGGAATCAACTCGTTCTTGTCATTGGTAATCACATTCATGCTCCCTTTCTTTGGGAAACATTGCACCGGAGAAGTCCACAAACTATCGGAAATGGGGTAAACAAACCTGGCATCCAACCACTTTATGATCTCCTTTTTGACCACCTCTTGCATTGCTTCATTTAGCCTCCTTTGATGTTCAACGGAGGGTTTGTCACCCTCCTCCAAAATAATCTTGTGCATGCAAAAGGCGGGGCTTATGCCCCAAATATCCATCAGTGTCCATCCTACAAGTTTCTTCCTCTTTTGTAGCACCGCCAATGTGGAGTCTACCTGCACATTAGTCAAACAAGAGGAATGAATAACCGGTAAAGTAGAACAAGGGCCAAGGAATTTATACCAGAGATGTGGAGGTAATGGCTTTAACTCCAAAGTGGGAGGCTCCTCGATTGAGGGATTTGTTGAAGGAGTCTTCCAGTTTTCAAGATCCAAGGATAATTTGCGGGGTTCATAAGTGTACGAACCTGTTCCTTGCAATGCATTCACACATTTCACATAGCCATCTTTCTCCTCCTCATCATCAAGGTTGAGCAAAACGGCCTCCAATGTATCCTCATTATTCATTGTGGCACTAGCATCATCAATAATCACATGGGTCACAAAGTCCACGAACGAACAAACTTCATTGCTATTCAGTTGCCTCATAGATTTGCACACATGGAAGACCACCTTTTCATCACCCACCTGGAAGGTGAGCTCACCGGCTTCCACATCAACAAGAGCCTTCCCTGTCGCAAGGAAGGGTATACCCAAAATAATAGTCACCTCATAGTCCACTTCACAATCAAAAATCACAATGCC
Source organism: Nicotiana undulata (assembly GCA_005239495.1). Classification (NCBI taxonomy): domain Eukaryota; kingdom Viridiplantae; phylum Streptophyta; class Magnoliopsida; order Solanales; family Solanaceae; genus Nicotiana; species Nicotiana undulata. Next base: position 7,902 of record ML281416.1, on the reverse strand, counting down.
TGCCAGGAGGATGAACTTATCAACACGAACCAACACATCATCAATAATACCCAATGGTCTCTTCATAGTATGATCCGCTATTTGTAACCTCATAGATGTCGGTCTTGGTTTCCCAATTCCCAAAGTTTTGAGCACCGAATAGGGCGTCAAGTTGATAATCGCCCCAAGATCACAAAGAGCTTTGGAAAAGTTGGCGCTTCCAATTGTACAAGGGATTGTGAAAGCGCCCGAATCTTCCAATTAGGAGCCACTGAGTACACAATTGCACTCAGTTGATGTGTCATCTTTATAGTATCACAATTCATCGACCTCCTCTTTGTCACCGAGTCCTTCATGAACTTTGCATAACCCGACATTTGCTCCAAGGCCTCAACCAATGGCACATTAATAGACAACTTCTTCATCATGTGAATGAAATTTTTGAATTGGTTCTCTCCATTTTGCTTGGCAAACCTTTGAGGATATGGAGGAGGAGGCCTTGGCATTGGTGCCTTATCCTTTGGCACTACTGATTCTGGTATGTCAATAAATGTGCTCCCTAGATGGGTTCACTTCTTCTTGAGTCTCCTCCACATTGTCTTCAATATCAATTCTCACCTCATCATTTGCTTGCACTTCATTGCTTGGAATCTCATCTTCTTGTACCAATTGCTCATCATTCACAATTTTCTTTTGACTTGAGGTGGTTGCATCCCTACCTTTTCCACTCTTTGTAGTAACGTCCATGGCATGTCCCGTGTTATTCCCACCCTTTGGGTTCACCACCATATCACTTGGAATTTCCCCCTTAGGACGAGTGTTCAAAGCTTGCGAGATTTGGCCCAATTGAACTTCCAAATCGCGAATTGAAGTGTTGTGAAAGGATAGTTGAGCATTGGAGTCGAAATTCTTCTCCATCATTTGTTTAAACATGTTCTCAATTCGTCCCGTCTCATTTTTGGAAGAGCTCTGACCTAGGAAGGATAAGGAGGCGGGTTTCTCGATTGTTGAAACATCGGGGGTCTTTGAAAACCCGACCTCCGATTATTGTTATTGTTTCACCCTCCTTGGTTGTTGCCTTCCCAACATCCTTGATTCTTGCCACTCTAATTGACTTGGTTATTTTGACCATTCTAATTTCCTTTATTGTTTTGATTGTTCCATTTCCCTTGGTTGTTACCACCATTCCAATTACTTTGGTTGTTTGAATTCCAATTCCCTTGATTTCCTCGTGGCTGCCATTGTTGTTGATTCGGTCCTTGATTGTTGTTTCTTTGCCCTTGGAAGCTGTTCACATATTTTACTTCCTCTTCTTGTTCATTGTATTGTCCATCTTGATCAAATCACTATCATCTTGCACATAATTTTCAACACGGTTTTGCACTTGAGGTTGAGGACCCTTTTGCCTTCTCTTGTTTACCATCATATTAACTCCCTCCATTGCATTTACTTGCTTGGGACCTTGCACTTGTTGAAGTTGAGCTTTAGCTAGTTGATTCATTTTGGTGGTCAACTCGGCAATTGCTTGCCCATGATCATGTAGTTCTTTATGCAAGTGAATCACATTTGGATCACCTTGAGGAACGTTTGTTCTACTTTTCCATGCCGATGAAGTATCCGCCATTTAGTCTAATATCTCACAAGCTTTCGCATATGGCGTTGTCATGGAATTTCCATCAGCAAGTTAGTTGACCACGCATTGATCGGTAGTGTTGATCCCCCTATAGAAAGTTTATTGAATCATAGCCTCTGTCATGTCATTATTGGAGCACTCTTTGACCATTGTTCAGTATATCTCCCATATCTCATGCAAAGGCTCGTTGGTTCTTGTTTGAAAGCTAGAATCTCATCCTTAAGAGTTGCCATATGCCCGGGAGAAAAGAAATCGGAAATAAATTTCTCATCCAATTCATCCCATGTATGGATAGAATGATTTGGCAGCCTCACTAACCAATCCAAGGTCTTCCGCCGTAGAGAGAAAGGGAATAACCTCAACCGTAATGCATCCTCGGAGACGTTTTTGTCTGTTTACTCCTCTAGCAAATGTCAACAAACCCTTTCAAGTTCTTGTATGCATTTTGATTCGGAGCCCCGGTGAAGAATTCCCGTTGTCCCAACAGTGTAAACATAACATTTATGATTTGAAAGTTTCTCGCCTTAATGCTGGGCGGGACTATTGCACTTGCATACCCTTCATTATCGTTCGGCAACACCCGGTGTGTTGCCGCTCTTGGTGGAGGTGGGGGTGGAACGAGAACGTTATCTTGAGGCCGCCGGCCTCGTCTATTTTCTTGAGGTTCAAGAGGAACCTCTTCAACTTGGTCATCATCCCCGTCATCCCCTAGTGGCATGTTTCCAAAAGGATCATTGTTGTTGAGAGCCATTGTATTACCTACAATTGTTTCACAAAAAGATTAGTAACACGGAAGGAAAGGAAGAAAAATCATGCACAAAACCAAATATATAGATAAATTCATTTTTAGCTCCTCGGCGACGGCGCCAAAAATTGATGTCGCCCACGTTCAAACCTCAAATTGGGGTTGTGAAGTGGTTGATTGCAATAATAATTACCCAACCGGGAGTCAGGATCGATTCTTCAGGAAGCGTAGATGGGATTAGATATATACTCACCCTAAGCGTATAACGTGTCCAAAATGCACTTTCACATACTTTGTTGTTTTTGTCTACTTCTAAATTAAGCTATTCCTTGCAAATGTAAAATTAGAGAATGATATTTTTGGTGTTGTTTTTCAAATTTGTAAAATATCTAGGGCTGTGACTTCCACCTAGGTGTTTGCCTAACGGGTTGTGGGCTTTAGAGCGGGTTTCGTTGGTCGGGGCGTAATATAGCAATCAACACGCAATTACCCACTCAATACCTCTCGGTAATAGAGTGAGTTTGCCCAATTAGACTTTCTCAGATCCAAATGGGTAATTCACAAAACAGTTGATAAATGCTCAAGTCGGGTTTTACTATCTCTAGATTCAACCCTTTAATTGGGACTATCAATTTCTCGAGTTCACCCTAATTTCTTGTTAGCCAAGTTTTCCTAGACTAAGTCTCTCTTTCTCAAGTAGAGACTAAGTCAAATAGGCTTGAATCAATGTTTGCAACCATCAATTCTATAATTATAGCAAGAACTAGGCTAAATATTACACACCCAACCATAAACAAATCCTAAATCAAACACCCATTAGGTACCCACACTAGGATTCAGTTACAACCTTATCTAGAAATTTATCTACTCGTAGTGGGTGATGAAAAAATTAAAGAAGAAAAGAAGATTAAACTCATATTAAATGATGAAGAGATAAAACCCAAATGTAAAATAGACAAGATATCATAAAATTTCCTAAAGCAGTAGATAAAAACGGCTCCCAACATTTCACATGTTCAGACTTAACCTAATTTTGTCAAAAATGACTATTTATACACAACTGAAATTTTCGGACAAAATTGCCCTTTCGGAGGTTCTGCGGCAGCACAATTTTGTGTGCGATCCGCACTTTGATGCAGGCCTTGACGGGAGGGACTTCTATGGCAGCACAATTATGAATTGCGGACGCACTTCTTGAATTCTGCGGACCGCACATTTCTGAGTGCGACCGCACACTTAAGTTTTGCGGTAGTGCAGTCTGCACTTCTTGATGGACTAAGACTGGGAACTCTATGATATTCAACATCTACAGCCGCATAATTATTGTGTCCTCCGCACTTTGCAAAGATTTTCTGACAGAGGTCCTTCATGATCTGCGGCCGCAAACAAAATTCTGCGGTGCGCACTTTGGCTTTTTTGCTTGGTTTTAGTCCTTGTCCAAAAATACTCCTTCTTGAGTTGAATTTCATCACTTTGGCTGATTTTCCAATACTCCTGCAAGAAAGAATATTTCATCAGTTTTCAGGAATACCTTTTAACATTTTTGAGCTAAAACGAAAGTAAAAAGGCGCAAATAAGTAGTCAAAATGCCCACTTATCAAGCGTCAGATTATTTTTGTGATTCTGTTTATGGGTTTTTCCATGATCTCTTTAGTACATATGATGCTACCACATGTGTTATGCCTCATACATGCTTACGTTATGTTGGGAGGATATAGCACATAACGCCAGCGAGGCCTATGGATCATATATTGGGGGAGATATAACCCATAACACCAGTAAGGCATGTTATATACGCGTACATTACTATAGTTTGCATTGCATGATAATACATGAGGCTAGTTCAGATGTACAATTACCTGATTGGTGGGGATATAGCCCATAACGTCGGGCAGGTACTAGTTTAGATAGTAGTTCAGTTTTAACACAATTTCAGCTCAAACTTCGGTTCAGTACCAAATCAGTTGCTAGTTCAGACTCTTATTTAGCTTTCAATTTATATTCAGATTTCCAACTGACAGTCACACTTTAGTATGCTTTACATATGTTTTCTGCCCTACACACTTTGTACATATCGTACTCACGTCCCTTCTGGGGCTCTACGTTTCATGCCGTGTAGGTATAGATAAATCATCGCTTGAGCCATATTAGTAGGCCATCCACTAGATGTTGGAGTCACTCCGCTTACTCCCGAAGTTGCTTATCTTTTGGTAGGTGTACAGTCAGTTGTTGGGTATAACGAGCCCTTGTTTCATCTAGTACTTGTTCTATTTAGCACTCCTAGAGGCCTGTAGATATGTACCTGTGCAGTTAGTATGTTTTTGTTGACCCAAGTCACTGCATAATTTTGAAGACTGACAAATGTCTGACCAGTTGAACCAGGTCCATCAGAGCACACATTCTTGAACTGAATAGCTGGCACACGAACCGTATATGCATAGGAGATATTGGTGATTGTGAAGTATCAATGAACCAAGAGATTGTCTCCTAATGCGAAAAGGTTGCAAAGTGATGAGAGGATAGTAGTTGAATTCAACAAGGAAAGTAACAAAGGAAGGAAGTTGAGTTTGATACGAACTCTTTCACCCAGGAAGAGTTGGACTAGAACTGAACGACAAACTCAACAACTAAATCTATAAATATTCGAAGTATATCTGCTGGAATTCTTGACGCACAAAGACTAAAGTGAATCAAGATCTGAAAGCAAAATTCCCAGAGTATTTTGCAAGCAGAATTATTGTGGCTACATATCAGCTAGAAGAACCAGTTCCATCGTTTGTGTATTGAGTCTAGTTGATTGTAGTAGGAGTTTTAATATTGTATCTTTTAAGCTTTCATAGAAGCAATTGTAATAGGTACACATTTTTCAAGTTAGAGTTAACTTGAAGCTTGTAGAAATTAGCTAGAGGCTAGTTGATACAAAGGGATTAGAGTTAGTCCTAGGATTACAAAAGAGTTTATTTTGTAAGTCCGTTTGGCTCAGAGTTTTTAGTGAAGAGTTTGAGCAAATCCTACTGAGGAGTAGGTCGTGGTTTTTTCACCTTTTGAGCCAGGTGTTTTCCACGTAAAAATCTCTGTGTTTTTACTTTACTGCTTTTATTATTCCGCACCAGTAGAAGTTGGAAGACAAAGAAAAACCAGGTTTTTCTTGTGAGACAGCACTCAAAAAATTGGGTACCACACATTTAACCTATATTCTTGTGTGGTATTGACGCCTAAAACATCAATTGGTACCAGAGCAGGTTATCCTTGAAAAGGCTAACACCTTGGAAAAGATGAAAATGAGTGCACCATCTGGGAACTGGGAAAGTCAATCAACAGCAAGGCCACCACTGTTCAATGGCCAGTACTACTCTTGGTGGAAGAATAGGATGAAGGACCACCTTATTGGAGAAGACTATGAACTCTGGGACATAGTCACTGAGACCTCTAGCTACAATGAAGAAGACTGCTGAAGGTTTAGATGTACCAAAGACTAGGGCAGATTGCACTACTGAAGATCTGAAGAAATGGGAGAAGAATGCTAAGGCCAAGAAGTGACTAGTTTGTGGATTAGGTCCAGATGAATACAGCAAAATCCAAAGTTGCACCACAACCAAAGAAATCTGGGATATTCTACAAGTAGCCCATGAAGGAACACCTCAGGTAAAAAGGTCAAGAGGTACTCTACTATACTCTCAATATGAAAACTTCACTATGAAAGAAGGAGCGACTACCCAAGAGATGTACACAAGTTTCAAAACCTTGACTAATGAACTAAAATCTCTTGGAAGAGTCATTCTTGAAGAAGACAAGGTTGAGAAGATCCTGACAAGGGTCTTGCCAATCTTCTGGGAAAGCAAAATCACTGCTATCCAGGAATCCAAAAATATGGCAACCCTGAGATTGGATAAGCTGATTGGAAACCTCACTACATATGAACTCAGAAGGCATACAATGAAGATGGATGGTCCAAAAAAGGATAGGAGTCTAGCACTGAGAATCACTGGGGGAGCAGATCTGGAGGAAGATGAGATGGCCATGATTACCAAAGAATTCAGAAACTTTCTCATGAGGAAGAAAGGCATCTCTAGAGGAGGAAACTACAAAAAAACAAAAGCTCCAAAAAGTCCAACCAACGAGGGATGCTACAAATGTGGTAAGACCGACCATCTCATAAAAAAATGTCCTCAGTGGGAAATAGAATGGAAAAAGGAGAGATATGAAAGAAGGAACTGGTCCAACCCTAGAAAATCACAACTAAGGCTATGGTTGTTGCTTGGAGGGAAAGTTCAGATGAGGAATCAAAAGATGGGGAGACTGAAGATCAGGCGCTCATGGCAATTGGAGAATCTGATGAGGAATCACATGAAGAACCAGAGGTAAATATCTCACATCTTAAAAATAAAATAAAGTTCCTATCTAAGGAAAAACTCTCTGAGTTGCTACTTGATTTCATAGATGATTCTGTGGAAACAACCAAAGAGAAGGATAAACTCTCTAAAGAATGTGAAATGCTAAAAGCAAAGTGCATGAACCTGGAAATCAGAGTCAGTGAATCTGAAAAGAAAAACACTGTCTTGTTGAACCAGGTTCATCCACTTGAGACTAAGATTCTAGAACTAAAATCTGAGAACTTAAAACTGAGATTATGATCCAGTAAAAAGGTTATTGATCACTCTCATGTCATGTTAGAGGAAAATTTGGGAAAACTAAAAGATAAAATGTATGCCAAGGATGAACAGATAAGATCACTTAAAGAAGAGCTTGGCAAAGTCAAACATGAATTAGATAGAACTTGTAAATGGAATAAATCCTCTGATGCCTTGACATGGCTTTAAGAGAATCATAGTAGCAACCAGAGAGGGCTTGGTTTTGGGAGTCAATTGCCCAAGTGGGATCCCAAAAGCAAGTATCTCACTCTCCTTGAAAATAAAATCTTCACCCAATATGGTAAGACTGGCCACTTCAAAATTGAGTGCACTGCAAGAGAGCAGGCCAGTCGAAAAAATGAGAGGTTTGCTAAAAAGAAAAATTGGCTACCAAATTGGGCTAGAAAAAATTTAATTCGTCCATTCTCTCATAGAAAAGGACCCAAACTAGTTTGGGTTCTTAATACTAACCCCTGATTTCCTTTTGTAGGTACAAGTGAGAGGAAGCAGCCAAATTTGGTTTTTGGATAGTGGTTGCTCAAAGCATATGGCGGGGAACAAGGAACAGTTTCTTTCACTTGAAAACCTCAAAGAAGGAAATGTCTCCTTTGGAAATGGAAGGAAAGGGAAAGAGAATGAATAATATCTATGTCATCGACTTGTCCACACTGTCTGAAAATGAACTCACTTGCTTAAGTGTTTTGGACAGTGATCCCCTCTTTTTGCACAAACGACTTGGACATGCAAGTCTAAATCAGCTTAACAAATTAGTCTCTAAGGACCTAGTGGTGGGACTCCCTAACATTAAGTTCAAGGAATACAAAGTTTGTGAGGAATGTGCAAGGGGGAAGCAGGAACCAGAAGATGAGGAGCTTGGACTGGTGAGAAGTAGTGAACACATTGAAGCAGCCATG
>MDKH01216339.1:0-31938 GCA_005239495.1 Nicotiana undulata | reverse complement strand
TGGATCGCAAGTGCGGACTCGCACCTGCGGGAAATGGGTCGCACCTGTGGAAAAGGCCTGGGCACTGGGGGGAATTCTCGCTCTTGCAGACTTTGGATCGCAAGTGTGGACTCGCACCTGCGTGAAATTGGTCGCGCTTGCGATGGCCTGGGCCCTGGGGAATGGTCGTGCCTGCGGAGCATGGTCCGCCCCTGCGGAGCCGCGCCTGCGAGAAAAAGGCCGCTCCTGCGGCTGGAGCCGCGCCTGCGATGGGAAGGCTGCTGGTGCGAGCCTCGTGCCTGCGGCTCATGGACCGCAGGTGCGGTCACACCAGAAGATTTCCCACCAGCTGTGCAACTGCTGGTTTTTGACCCCGATCGGGGTCCGGGAGACCCCTGGGCCCACCCGAGCCCTCGAAAAATTATACCAATAAGTCCCAAATCATATGACGGACTTGATCAAGCTCCCAGAACACTAAAAACATCATCCAAACTAGAAATCACCCTCCAAAACCCCTTAGTTTCAAACTTAGGATTTCAAGAAAATTTTAATGGCTCACCGATAAGCCGAACGGGTCTATACTGCTCGGAATGACCCCAAATTTTGCAGGCAAGTCATAAATGACTATACGGAACCATTTCTAGTTCCGGAATTCCATTCGGACCATGATATCACGAGGTCTAATTCTAGGCTGAATTCTAAATCACATGAAATCCTGAATTCCAATTCAGGTGCCGAAATACTCCCGGGTCATCAGAAACCTGAGGCGAACACACTCCCAAGTCCGAAATCATCATCCGGAGCTGTTGGAGCTGTCAGAACTCGATTCCGAGGTCGTTTGCTAAAAATGCTGCTCGGAACCAAGATTTGCCAAATAGGCTAGCCTTCAGGAACCAAGTGTTCCTGAACTGGCCAAATCACTTCTGAATCTCGAACTACCTGCCCACACAAGTCATAAGGCATGCGTAGCCGCTATGGAAAGATTCATTCACGGGAACGGAGTCCCAACACACAAAACGACTGGCTGGGTCGTTACAGATGAATTAAATAAACTAATAGGAGAATTCCACACTCTTGAGTGTATATTGACGTATTTATATATATCATTTGACTAGTTTCGGGTCCTTGGCTGATGAGTTGGGAGTTTTGGGCGCGTTCTTGACCTGGGAAGTACGTTCTACGCTAGTTGAGTCTCCTTTCCAACCTTTTAAGAGGGAATTGTCCCCATAGGTAAATGTAGATGATTGAATTATCCTTATTTATGGGGGCTACGCAAGCGCAAAGTGACGAGAGTCCGTGCGTAGCTACTACTATGTTATGTCGGGTAGAATTTAGGATTGACAAGCATGCCTTTATGTGCCTTACCTGTATCTTTACATGTGTTCCTAGTTGCTTATTATCTTTGAAATTGACATGAGGGTATTAGGAAGTTATGTGTAAGTTTAAATGCTTAAATCTCTGTGTTCAAGTATAATGCATGATAAATTACTGAATTTCCTGATAATGTTGTGTATGTATACGAGCACCCGTGTCGCATGTATGATTTGTGAGCGGGGTAGCCTTATAATTATGTCAACTGCGTCGCATGATCGATTCGCGAGCGGGGTAATAGATGCATCTATGGTTCGAGTCGTTTGACCCTCGGCAGTGCACATTTATTTTTGCATTGCTTCGGCCGTACACTTCGGCATACTATGTGCTATGTATTTGACTGAGAGTCGTGTTATTATTAAATAAATTGCTTCATGTGGAAGGGGAACTTGGGATTTTTGTGATAATATCTTTTTGACTCATGGGAATAAATCGCAGTTTTATATAATTGATACTTCATGCCATAGTGATCTCCATGACTACTATTCCTATCTAGACGTATTAAATTATATTATTTGTTATTGACCCTAGTAAGTATCACATCTATCTCTCGTCACTACTTCTTCGAGTTTAGACGAGATACTCACTGGGTACATATTTGTTTATATGTACTCATGCTACGCTTCTGTACTTAATTGTACAGGTTCTGAGGCCGGTGTATCTGGTTATCATACCGGAGCACGATCTTGAGGGTACTATCTCGATTAGACTACACGGTGAGCTGCTCTTCCTGGCGTTCCTCAGCAGCACTGTGGAGTTTCTATTATTTTTGGATATTTATGTCTACCCCTCCAGACAGTTGTACATTTATTTTGTCTATTTTGTATATTGCACTAGTCACCTGTGGACTTATGACACTAGGTCTTGGCACACGTAGTTGGTTTTTCTAGTATTTTGCTATACTGTATATGTTGGCAAACAATCTTTTGGGTTTCATTTAATCAAGTAGCAGCCCTTGACTGTTTTCTTTAAATGATTTCCTAACCTAAAATTTGACAAGTACTCGAACATCCAAATAAGTAAAGTAATCTCGTTAGTAAACTGGTGTTGGCTTGCCTGACTCCGGTGTTGGGCTCCATCGCGACCCGAGTCGGAATTTGGGTCGTGACACTTGTGACTGCGACATAGCTGGATCGACCGCAAGCGGCTGTGATACTGATGGTTGTGACCCTCGTGGTTGTGTCCCCCGTGGCTATGACATAGATGGATGTGATCCATGTACTCGTGAGGCAGCTGGATTGTATGCCGGACGTACAGTCATATGGCCCTATGATGAAAGACCCGGTGTCTGCACGAAGATGTAGTGCTGGTGATGTTGTAGCAGCTAAGAATATCCATTGGGTGGAGGATAAGACATAGGCACAGGCATCGGCATCTCTGAAGAGGGTGGAAAAGATGGAGGATTATCTTCTACCCTCATCTTTCCCTTCCTAGCCTTTTCTCGACCCCGAGAACCAGTAGGGTCATCGTTACCTCGACCCTTTCCTGTCAGCTGCATAATATAATACATATTTAGATTGAAACATATAAGAAACTAGCTATAAAACGATAGTTATTAAAGAAACCAACTTTTTAAAGCTCATCGACGTATTGTTCCTCGTCCAAGAAATCTTCTTCCTCACTAGTTTGAGCTTCATCAGTTGATTCTTCTTTCTCATTTTCTATAATTGTTACTTCATTTATATCAACTTCTTCTAATATGTGTGTAGGATGTTCCAAATCATTTTCTAATTGTTCGTCCACTATTTGGTGAACACTGAAGATATCGTTTTGATAAGAAACATCTAACACATTCTCAACTTCCACCCTACCTACATGCTTAGTTTTAACTACAACCCACCAATTGGACTTATTCCGCCGCAATGGATAAAGAGCATAATACACTTGCCTAACATTATGTGCAATTATGTGTAACGAACCGGTCGGTCGTTATGTAGAACTTGCATTATAATTACTGTTATTTCCTTGTCATAGGTTGGTTATACTGTTTATGATGTGTTAGAGTTGGTAGGCTCGGAATCAGAATGATTGTAGTGAGAATTTAGCCACTTAGTCTTTAAAAATAGCCTTATAGTTGAAAAAGTCAATTGAGAGTTGACTTATCGGTAAATGACTTCAAAATGCGGATTTTATGGCTCGGATAGCTTCGTTAGGTGATTTGGGACTTAGGAGTGTGTTCAAAATATTTTTTTGATGTCCGGTGTAGAATTAGGCTTGAATTGGCGAAAGTTAGTTTTTGGTGATTTCCGGTCGGCAGTGAAAAATAGGCTATTGGGGTCGGAATGGAATTCCGGAAGTTGGAACATGTTCATAATGTCGTTTTGGATATGTCTGCAAAATTTCAAGTCAATCGGAGGTGGGTTGGACGGTTTCGACATCGTTGGTGGAATTTAAGAATTTCAAAGTTCATAGGCTTGAATTTGATGTGATTTTGGTGTTTTGATGTTAGTTTGGGTGTTCCGAGGGTGCAACTAAGTTTGAATGATCATATACGATATGTTGGTATGTTTGGTTGGGGTCCCGAGGGGCTCGGGATGGTTTTGAGTGGTTGACGGAGAGTTTTGGACTTGGAATATGCAGCTTTCAGCTGCTGATGTGCAATTACTGGTGTGACCGCACCTGCGAGTGGGGGACCGCAGGTGCGGCTTGCAGGAGCGGACAGTACCTCCGTAGGTGCGGAATTTGGCTGACTTAGGGGAGGTCGCAGATGCGGGAGTGAAGGACGCACCAGCAAAGTCGCAGGTGCGGGAAAAGATGCGCGGGTGCAGTTTTGGTCTCGTTAATGAAAAGTCGCAGGTGCGATGGATTTGACTGCAGGTGCGAATTTTAGGCCGCAGGTGCGAAAAGCCTGGGCAGAAAAGTATAAAAAGGAGACTTCGCGTTTTTAACCCTTTTTCCACCATTGTTGTGCGGGTTCCGAGGTTTTTGAGGGATTTTGAAGAGGGAAACGTTGATGCATCATTGAGGTAAGCTTTTTGGACTCATTAACTCGATTATAGGTGACTAAAGACCTTATTATCAGTGTCTAATTTGTGAAAAATCAGTAGAAAAATGGTGGGGATTGAGATTATGAGACCTTTAGGGGATGATTTGAGGGGTGAAATGAACTCCGATTTTAGAGTTGTTTATATGTACGGACTCGTGAGATGAAGAAGAACATTTTGGCATAAATTTTTTTGGGTTCCGAGATGCGGGCCCGGGGGTCGGGTTTTGGCTAATTTTGGGTTTTGTGCTAAAATTGATATTTTTCAATTGGAATTCATTCCCTTAGCATAATGTGATGAGAAAAAACTCTGATCTTTATATATTTGGAGCACACGGAAGTTGATTCGAGAAGCAAGCGTGTTGCAGAGTAGCTTTTCAGGCTAGTTTGAGGTGAGTAATGTCTTTAAATCCTGTCCTGAGGGTATGAAACCCCAAACTTTACATCCTTTCACGGATTTGGAGTGACACACACACGGGTTGACGAGTGTGGGGCGTGCACGAATTGGAAATTTGAAAAAATGTACCTTTTTAGGCAACTATCGAGTTGCGAAACTGCTTTTAAAGCTTATTCTCTATAGTACTACTATGATTTGATATAATTGGGTTGTAAGCGATGTTTGGGGCATGGTGCCGATCTGTTTCAACCCCTTGGGGGCTATTTTACTGATATTCTCACTACTTTGAAACTATGATTTTATACTCAGTCTTTCTTGTGAAATTGTTGACACTCTTATTTGATATTATTACTATTTTTTGAAATGAAATACTATTTTGGGTCAAGAACCCCGTTTTATTCATGGCCCGAGTGGCATGCTGAGAGTGTCTGACTGAGTGAGGCCGAGGGCCAATGTTGTGAGGATGTTATGATATGAGAGAGGCTGAGTGCCTGAGAGTGATTTATGCCATGATGTGGCTTGTTTATAGCGCTTGGGCTGTAGGAGCCCCTCCGTAGTCTGTACACACCCCCGGTGAGCGCAAGTACCTACTAAAGTGCGAGTGCCGAGTGATTGGGAGGCATGAGTGACAGTGAGGTTGCCCACGGGGCTGATACTAAGTGATGGTGAGGTGCTGAGTGAAATTGTTACGAGTGATGATTATGGCCCGAGGGGCAATTTTATGATGATATTTTACTGAGCTTTGACTATGATTCACTTCATTTTTCAAACTGATATTACTATGAGTTTTACTGAGATATATTGGAAAATATACTTGTTTCAAAGGATTTCATGGAAACTGGTTTTCGAACTTATGTATATTGTATTGAGACTTAATGTTTTACTGTTTTGTGGATTGGTGTTTTGTGTTGTGTGTTTCATATACTTCAGACTGTGATTATTTTATACTTGTTTCAAAAGATTTCATGGATTACTGTTTACTGTGATTATTACTAAGTTAGCGTACTCATAATTACTCCCTACACCCTTGTGTGCAGATCCAGGTACTGGTTCGGAGCAGTAGTCATCTGAGTTCGTGGTCAACAGTTTCGAAATTCCGAGGTAGATGTCCAGCGTCCGCATCTTCTCCATTTCCCTTCCTTTATTAGTATTAGTATCTATTTAATAGACATTGTTAAGACATTAGCAGAGTTAGTTTATTTCTTAGATGCTCGTGATCGGTTGACTCCAGTCTTGGGAGAATTGTTTAGACTGTTAGATTATTATTGGGGCGTAAAGACTTAAATAAATTATTTATACTCTGTTTGCTGCTGATTATTGATTTTTTGAAATATTATAATAGAACAAATGGGTAGTAATGTGATGATTGGCTAGCCTAGTTCCACGATAGGCGCCATCACGACCTGTTAGGATTTGGGGTCGTGACATTATGAAAGGATCATAGCGATCATACTCCCTCGTATGATTAACCTCAATTATGTAGTATTGGTTGTGTACTCTTGTAACTCTTGTTGGATGTGGGTCAAACCACTTGCATCTAAAGAGTATCAATTTCTTATATGGTCAAGTTGTATATTCTAGTTCAATTATTTCTTTGAGCACACCATAATAATCAATATCTCTAAGTTGGTTTCCATCACATCCTTGAACCCACAACCCGCTGTTGTTGCTATTTTTATTTTTAGAGCAATCCTCTGTATGAAATTTATAACCATTCACAACGTACTTAGACATTGTTGTGACCTGAAGGCCAGGTCCTCAAGATATATCTTTCAAAAATTGATTTACACCATTATTTGGATCATTTATCTACATATTGTTTAAAAAAATCATAAGTTAGCGTAACTTCCAAACATTGTTTACCTACATAGTGTTAGAATATTATAAGGATAAACTTACAAATTGTTTGAACCACGTATCAAATCTCGTATATACAACATCATGGCCAAATTGACCCACGAAGTGATTGTGACACATAAAATATTTTTAGTAGTTGCATTGAGATGTAATCACATTAAGTTTTATATTTTGATAACTACTAAATCAATACTTACTTGAGAAATGGTACAACTTCGGGACAATTTAATAACACATGAAGTGTAGTTGACTTGTACTCCATATCACTCAAACTTCTCTTTCTAACATCCTTAAAACATCAGCCTGGTTGATTGAATATGGACATAGGCGGATATAATGGATCATTCACACATTCGACCGTGTTCCTATTGGGCCTATTCCTAGCATATCTCACCTTACTCTCAAAATAATAAGAGCAAAAATGAGAAGTTTTCTTTGCAAGATAAGCTTCGCATATAGATCCTTCAATCATATTCGTCTGCTTAACAAATTGTTTGCATTTTCCAATTGTCCTACATAATTTCAGGTTAGCCAAGAATATTCAAATAAAATAGAAAATTACATGAAACTTATAATATTACCTCTCAAAGGGATACATCCATCTAAATTGAACAGGCCCTCCAAGTCGTGCCTCGTGTACAAGGTGGATTGGAAGGTGTTCCATCACATGATAAAAACCACATGAAAATATCTTTTCCATCTTAGTAGATGTTACACGAATGTTCTGATCCATCCAGAGTAGGTTTTCTTCCCCTAATGTGGAAGAACACAAGTCTTTGAAAAACAAACTAATCTCTGTGATGGGTTTCCAGATTCTTTCAGGCAAACCACAAAATGCAATAGGCACTAAGGTCTCCATGAAAACATGACAGTCATGACTTTTCAAATGGCTCAATTTCCCTACCTCCATATCAACTTTTTTTCCAAGATTCGACGCATAACCCTCGGGCATATTCAATTTCGTTACCCAATCACAAATTTGCCGTCTTTCTTCCAAAGTGAATGTGTAACTTGCTTTGGGCTTGAATATCTTACCATTATTTTCTGTCTGCAAGTATAATTCAGGACGCCTGCAATATTCTTGTAAGTCCATTCTAGCCTTTGGGTTATCCTTTGTCTTAACTTTAACATTCATCACTGTGTTGAACAAATTGTCAAAATAATTCTTCTCAATATGCATGACATCAAGGTTGTGACGGAGAAGATTACCCTTCTAATAAGGCAACTCCCAAAATATACTCTGTTTCGTCCAATTATGAGTAACATCATATCCGGGGATACTATAAGGTGGAGCTTCAGTAACTTTACTGAAATTCTAGACCCTCTCCCAAATTTCCTCACCTAATAGTATCGGAGGTGGAGAATCATTGTAACGACCCGGTCTGTCGTTACGTAAAAGACCTGCATTATAACTATTATTATTGACTTATTATAGATTGGTTATTCTGTATTTGATAGGTTAGAGTTGATAGACTTGAAATCGAATGGTTGTAGTGAGAGTTCAGTCAATTAGCCTTTTAAAATAGCCTTAAAATGGGAAAAGTAACTAAGAGTTGACTTATTGGTAAACGACCTCAGAATGCAGATTTTGTGGCTCGGATAGCTTCGTTAGGTGATTTGGGACTTAGGAGTGTGTTTAGAATAATTTTGTGATGTTCGATGTAGAATTAGGCTTGAATTGGCGGAAGTTAGTTTTTGGCGATTCCCGGACGGCAGTGGAAAATAGTCTATCAGAGTCGGAATGGAATTCCGGCAGTTGGAACAAGTTCGTAATGTCATTTTGGACTTGTCTGCAAAATTTCAGGTCAATCGGAGTTGATTTGGATAGTTTCGACATCATTGGTTAATTTTAGAATTCTCGAAGTTCTTAGGCTGGAATCCGATGTAAATTTGGTGTTTTGATATTAGTTTTGGTGTTTTGAGAGGGAAACTAAGTTTGAATGATGTTATGGGATATGTTGGTAAGTTGGTTGGGGTCCCGAGGGGCTAGGGATTGATTTCGGATGGTTAACGGGAATTTTGGAAGTTGGAAATTGCAGCAAAAAGCTGCTGGTGTGGAATCACAGAGATTTCCGCACCTGCGAAAGTTTAACCGCAGGTGTGGGATCGCAGGTGCGGTGGAGAACTGCAGGTGCGGTCTCGCAGGGGCGAGTAGGGAGCCGCAGGTGCGAGACTTGGCGGGACTGGAGAGTTTCTGCAGGTGCGAGAGGATCGTCGCACCCGCGAGGTCGCTAGTGCAGAGGTCGAGCGCAGGCGCGGAAGTCGGGGGAGACCTGTAGAGATCGCAGGCGCGGAAGGAGAATCGCACCTGCGAAGCCGCAGGTGCGACTAAGTAGGTCGCAGGTGCGGAAATACCTGGGCAAAAATATATAATTAAACCCTCCGCGACTTAAACCCTTATTTCACCATTTGTGTACGGACAGGGAGATTTTTGGACGAATTTTGAAGGAGAAAATCATTGGGTATCATAGAGGTAAGTAATTTAATTGTTAAAACTCGTTTATGGGTGATTATAGACCATAATCCCAGCCTTTAATTCATGAAAAACAGTAGAAAAATAAGATTTTGGGGCATGAGATTATTAGACTTTCAAGGGTCGAATTGAGGGGTCAAACGGACTCCGATTTTGGTGTTCTTTATATGTACGGACTCGTGGGAAGATGAAGAACACTTTTCTGTAAAAATTTCTGAGTTTCAGGATGCGGGCCCGGGGGTCGGGTTTTGACCGGTTTCGGATTTTTGAGTTAAATTCGATATTTTTCAATTGGAAATTATTCCATAAACATATGTTGATGATAAAAATATGAACTTGGTAGATTTGGAGACTTCGGAGGTTGATTCGAGAGGCAAGCATGTTGTGGAATAGTTCCGGGCTAGTTTTGAGGTAAGTAATGTCTTGCAATCTTATCCTGAGGGTATGAAACCCCGGACTATGCACCCTTTCACGAGTTTTGAAAATGCAAAGGTGAAAACTTTGGAGATATACTCCCTACTTGGGCAACTATTGAGTTGCGAAACCGATTTCTAAGCTTATGCTTAATTATTATTTATATGTTATGATATGTTTTGGGTTGTAAGCCATGTTTGGGGCCTAGTGCCGACTTGTCTACCCCTTGGGGGACAATTTTACTGTGTTTCCTCACTTGATATGTTGTGATTTACACTCAGTCTTTTCCTGATAAATGGTTTTAACACTCAGAGTATTTTGATACTATTTATTGAAAAATGAAACACTGTTTTGGGTCGAGAACCCGGTTTGTTTATGGCCTAAGGGCAAACTGAGAGTGTCTAACTGAGTGAGGTGAGGAGGCTTACATGCCTTATGAGTGAGGTGAGGAGGCTTCCAGGCCTTATGAGTGATTTGAGGAGGCTTCCAGCACATCGAATTCAAGCCTAAGAACTTTGAAATTTCTAAAATCCACCAATGATGCCGAAACTATCCAAAACACATCTGATTGACCTGGAATTTTGCACACATATCCAAAATGACATTACGAACCTGTTCCAACTTCCAGAATTATATTCCGACCCCGATAGCCTATTTTCCACTGCCGACCGGAAATCACTAAAAACTAACTTTCGCCAATTCAAGCTTTAATCTACACCGAACATCACAAAAATATTTTGAACATACTCCTAAGTCCCAAATCACCTAACGAAGCTATCCGAGCCATAAAATCTGCATTCCGAGGTCGTTTACCAATAAGTCAACTCTCAGTTGATTTTTCCCACTTTAAGGCTATTTTTAGAGACTAAATGGCTAAGTTCTCACAGCAACCATTCTGAACCCGAGCCAACCAACTCGAACACATCATAAACGGTATAACCAACCTAAAACAGGGCAATAACAGTAAATAAAATGCAGATTCTACGTAATGACCGATTGGGTCATTACAGCTAGGCTGGCCCCTACCGAACTGACCTCTGCCCTTGGCTGGAGCACCTCTGAAATCCCCAAAGAATCTAGCTCTCCTATCCTGCTGACTCTGCTCTCTGCCCCTCAATTGGTAACCCTCAATCCGACGAGAAATCTCGACCACAAGCTGATAAGGAGTCCCCATCTCCACCTCTCGGGCCATGTTGGCCCTAAAACTTGAGTGCAGCCCAGCTACAAATCTTCGCACTCTCTCAGCATCAGTA
This sequence comes from Nicotiana undulata, assembly GCA_005239495.1. NCBI lineage: Eukaryota > Viridiplantae > Streptophyta > Magnoliopsida > Solanales > Solanaceae > Nicotiana > Nicotiana undulata. The sequence continues at coordinate 21,211 of MDKH01216339.1, read as the reverse complement.
GGAAGTATCATGAGGGCATGACGAGACAACTCAAAAAACCTAGCCTCGTAGTCAGTCACGGACATCTGGCCCTGCTCCAGCTGCTCAAACTGATACTGCAGCTCTTCCCTCTCAAAGGGTGGAATATATATGTACAGGAACAACTGAGTGAACTGCTCCTAAATGAGGGAAGGGTAATATGCCGGTCTACCAAGTATATAGGACTGCCACCATCTGCGAGCCCTGCCCTCTAACTAGAAGGTAGTGAAATCAACTCCATGGGACTCCAGTATCCTCATGTTGTGCAGTTTGTCCCTACACCTATCAATAAAGTCATGTGCGTCCTCATGACGCTCACCTCCGAAGACAGGAGGGTGGAATATGGTCCATTTATCCAATAACTTCTACGGATCGCGGTCTGCAGCTGGTCTGGGCTCAGGTGTTGCTGCTACTAACTGGGCCCCGCCCACAGGCAGTGTACCCGGGGTCTGATATAATGTTGCGGCATGACCCGCGGCCTAGGCAGTAGGGGTCTAGGCTCCCCCTCCCGCCTGAGATGTGGCAAGATCCGCTGGAAATAAACCAGCCTGGGTTATGGTGTCCATGAACCGCATCATACGGCCCATGACCTCTTGGAATCCTGGCGCCGTCATAAAGTCTAGAGGGGAAGGATCTGTTACGGGCCCCTCGCCCTGCTCTTCTGTAATGGGATCCTCTGCCGGATCTGTTGGGGGTGCTACTGGAACAGCTCTGGGACGCCCTCATCCCCTACCTTGGGTCGGTGCCTCCCCCGGCCTCTACCACAGCCTCGGATGACGGGGGTAGCGGCCCCTCCCGGGTCAGGAACGTCTGTTGCGCGCGTCCTCACCATATGTGAGAGAATAGAAGAGTGAGATTTATCATACCATCAACTGCACGATAGAATATGAATAAAGAAAGATTTCTTAACACCCTATAACCTCCCGAAGATAAATACAGACGTCTCTGTACTGATCCGCACGACTCTATTAGGTTTGCCCATAACTTGTGAGACCTACGTGAACCTAGAGCTCTGATACCATGTTATCACGACCCAAATCCTAAATCAGGTCGCGATGGCGCCCAACACCGTGTCAGGCAAGCCAACATTGATTATTAGTGAGTTTCGTTTAATTTACCCAAAAGCATTTTTCGTCACTTACTAAGTTCAAATTCGAGACATTTAAGTGAAACCAACAACTTAGGCCATTTTAAAACAGGAATGGACATAAACTCATAATTTATATTTACAGTCCAAAAATATAATGTCTACTACGTGTGTGCCAGGAACTAGTGTCACAAGTTTACAGGCATCTAGTAGAAATGAAAGTCCAAAAGAATACAATTTGCCCTACTGTCTGAGGAAAAGTAAGCAGACATATTAAAAGAAAGAAAACTCCAAGGCACTGCTGGAAGTCATTAAAGAAAGCAGCTCACCGAGAAGGCTGAACCAGGTATAAGTCAGGGACGAGCTCCGGACAGATACCCAGATGCACCTGCCTCAGGACATGTACAATTAAGTACAGAAGCGTAGCATGAGTACATAAACAATATGTACGCAGTGAGTATCCCGTCTAATCTCGAAGAAGTAGTGACGAGAAGTCGATGTGATACTTACTAGGGTCCAGATAATATAGTTTAAATGTAAGGCTAAGCAGGAATAGCAGTCATGGATAATAATGAAGCCAGGAGCATCAAATAACATTTACAACTATCTTTACGTGTCAATATCCCTAGCATATAAATTACCTAGTTTCCTTTTCATGATATTCTACAGAAGCACATTCACATAACACCCAGACAATTTACAAACACATGACATGTCGTGAACGTACGGCCGATACGATGCGAAAATAAATGTGCACTTCCGAAGGGTCGAACGGCTAGAACCATAGATGCATCTATTACACCGCTCAGGAATCAAACATGCGACGCGGTTGACATAATAGTAGGGCTACCCCGCTCGCGAATCATATGTGCGACACGGGTACCCGTATACATACACATAATTATCAGGATATCAGGGATTCGGTAAAAGATATACTTACAGGAAAAGGATTCAATGATAATAATTTCAGAATGTAACCTCCTAGGTGTGCATTCAATAGTTCAAGGATATTAGGCAGTCTAAATTAGCATTAAAGATTATCGATACGGCAGATAAAGTATGCTTGTAAATCCTAAAACTACCCGACATATCATAATAGTAGCTACGCACGGACTCTCGTCACTTCGTGCGTCCGTAGCCTCCGCAATTAAGGACATGCAATCATTTATATTTACCTAAGGGGAAAATTCCCTCTTACAAGGTTATAAAGGAGACTCACCTCGTGTCGAGCCTACTTTTTGGGTCAAGAATGCGCCCGAAACTCCAAACTCGTCTCCCAAGGACTCGAAACTAGCCAAATATTGCATAAATGAATTAATCTATACTCAAAAGTATGGAATTCTACTATTTAAATCGCTATTTCATCCTACATTGAAAAATCTCAAAATACACCCCCAGGCCCACATGCTCGGATTCCAGAAATTCTCGAAGGAAACACTCGCTCATAGCCTAAGGATCAATAATATATGTTTTTTGCACGATTTCTGAACTAATTAGTTGGTAATTCTCTCAATTTCATAAAGCCTTAGGTTTTTACTCTAACCCTTGATTTATACTAATTTAGGATGTTAATCTATCCTAGAATTCAAGTATTGAAGCTAGATTATAGTAGGAATTACTTACCTTAGAGAAGCTAGGTCGTTTGCCTCTTTGGCAAGCTCTCAATTTCGTCAATGGTGGAAACGAATGGTGAAAAATGGTTAAATCCCGTGTTTTAAAGAACCTCACTGCCTACAGGTTTTTCGCACCTGTGGCTCGAGGACCGCACCTGCGGTCTCGCATCTGCGGAATTTGGGAAGGGGTGTCTGAGCTCGCACTTGCGGAGCGGAGTCCGCACCTGTGGCTCCGCTTCTGTGGATTTTGATCCGCACCTGCGGAAATTGGGCAGCCTCACCTGGGGCCGCACCTGCTAGGCAAGGACCGCAAAAGCGGTCTCGCACCTGGGGGTAGGCCTCTGCAGGTGTGGTTGCACCAGATCTGGTGCACCAGCAGCTGTTTTAGCTTGTTTTTGGCCTAACGCGATGTCCGAATGGCATCCGGGCCCACCCGAGCCCCCGTACCAAATATACCAACAAGTCCTAAATCATAATACGGACTCGCTCGAGCCTTCAGAACGCCCAAAACAACACTAAAGCTAAAAATCCTACCTCAAAACCTATAGAATCAAACTTAAGAAATTAAGTTTCTTGAATTAGCTAACAATTGCGCCGAACCTACCTATACCACTCGGAATGACACCAAAGTTTACAAGAAAGTCATAAATGACATGATGGAACTATTCCCGATCTCGGAATTCCGTTTGGACCTCGATAACACAAAAACACGTTCCAAACCTCACTTTGAACTTAAAGAAATTTGTATTTCACTATTTGGCGCCGAAACACTCGCGGGTCATCTAAAACCCATTCCGAATATATGCACAAGTCCGAAATCATCATACAAAGCTACCGCAACCTTCGAATCTCAATTTCGAGGTCGTTTACTCAAAACGTTGATCGAAGTCAAACTTGGCCTTAAAAGCCAACCTTAAGGAACTAAGTATTTCTAAACCATTCGAAACTTCTCCAAACCTCGAACCACCCATCCCCGCAAGTCATAAATTAGTAAAAGAAGCTATATGAAGCCTCATTTAGGGGCTCGGGGTCCTAGAACGTAAAACGAACGGTCGGGTCGTTACAATTGGTGACAGATGATGCCCAGGGTTTCTTGGGAGAGTGTCACTATATTCTTCGTACTCCGGATATTGTGGATATGAGCGGGATTGCTTTTGTCACATATCAAGTTCAGAGGAGTGATTTGTCAGTGGTAGCGGCCTATGAGTTGGGGTAGCCTGGTCGAGTCAGCTTCACTTGCGTGGATTCAGGTTTCAGAAATGTTTTGAGGGAGCTTGCACTCCAGTCCCTCCGAGGTGCATGGCACGCGGAGTTTGAGTAATTGCGTCAGGGAACTATGTCAGTATTAGTGTACGTCATCAGATTCAGGGAGTTGTCCAGATATGTACCTCGCTTGATTGCTTCAGTTAGGAGGCGAGTCTGTAGATTCATTGAGGGACTCAGGCATGATATTCGGTTCAGCAGGACTCGAGAGTTAGATTCGGATACCTCATTTCAGGAGGTAGTAGGATCGCTCGCCGGTTATAGAGCATGTGGGGCTAGGAGCGAGAGGTCAGACGAGATCAGGAGAGAGAGTTCTGGGAGGCGAGGAGGCCTCGTAGACCGGAGAAATCTAATGGTCCTTATTATGGAGCCAAGGTACGGCATGGTAGAGGTTCTGTGGTCCAGCCAGTTCAGTTTTCCTTACCAGCTTCGCATGGGGTTTCAGGTACTCATGGGTCTAAAAGTACTCACATTGTTCAGTTTCCACAGCCACGTCGGTAGAGGGGTTGTTTTGAGTGTGGAGATGATAGCCGCAGGGTGAGAGATTGTTCCAGGATTCAGGCATGTGTGTTAAAGCAGGGTATTCAGGTGAGTAGAGGGAACCTAAAAGGGGGAGGTCTGACCCATTGATGTGTTCCATATAGTAGACTAGGGGTCATTGTGCCAGATATTGTCACCCAGGTATGTTTTGAGGTGTTAAAGGGGGGTACCATTTGTATTTCACTATAGTTATGTTGGTCGGGACGAGTCTCCCTTATTTGTTGTTGATTTATGAGTAAGTTTCATGCTTTGCACTCTATTTTCGCGTTTGCTCCTGTTGGGAGAATTTTATGAGTAGTAGCCCGTGTGTATCATTGTTTTATACATCATTGATTGTGGTGAGACTAGAAGTGAGTCCTTGATGTTCATCATGGTAGGCTTAATGTGATTTTCCTTAAGTATTTTGTTTACGAGCTGTGATTTGATAGTCTATCGAAATGTGAGTTCAGTGAGTGTTATGATTTTATCAACCGAGGTTAGTTAGTGGGGAATTTCAATTGGTATGATATATTTTTGGCATATGATTTAGAGTTGAGGGCGAGGTCCTCGTGATATTTGTGATTCGATATGTTTGGACCGGGCTGAGTACCACGGTGGAAATTTTATCAGGATGGGATCCTTGTGATTTGTTCGTATGCTTTGCTTCTTCCTTTTTATATTGCTTTTGTAAGTCATTATTGATAGGGAGTTGCGCCTATGGGCTTGTTTGATAGTTCATTTATATGTTTCTCTTTTTGTATTCGGTCATTCTCGTTATGTGCTCCTTTAGTTTTAGCTTGCGAGATGTGTGCCCGGTGGTGTTAGTTGTGGCTTGGTGAGTCGGGTGTCTAATAATGAGGTCTTCGTGGTCATTGCATCATTATCATTATTATGGGGCTTGGAAACAGAGTTCTTTCAGATGTGAAGCTAATTGCCAATGCTGAGTTGATTTCGGGCAGCTATTGTGATCAAAAGTGTTATTTGAGCCTAGGTGTGATGTGATATGCTGTGTGGTCGTGCCTTATGGGTATATTAGTGAGTTGATGTAGCGGGTTGAGGCTAATGCCGGATATGGATTTAGAATCGGGTATTTTGGAAATAAGTGGAAGGTAAGAAGTTGAGGTATGAGGCTTATCGGTGGTAATGGGGAGGCTATATTGCAGTTATGATTGTGCCATCAAGCTTATGTAGGTTGGGGTGACATGGGATCACCCGCGGGTGTGTGTTAGAAGTGTACAATCAGTGATTGGATGAGTTCAAGGTGAATATTGGCACGTTCGAGGACGAACGTTTGTTTTAAGAGGGGGAGAATGTAACGACCCGACCGGTCGTTTTGATAATTTAAACTCCGTTCGGTGGCATAAGGTCATGAACAGCTTCACATTGGTTATACCGACCTGCGTACATGGTTGGATTCAGTTACCGAATAATCCGGAGTCGAATTGGGAGGCAAATTTCAATTTTTGAAGTTTAAATGATGGGAGTTGATCGGAGGTTTGACTTTTGTGTAAATGGACTCGGAATGAGTTTTGGCTAATGTCAACAGCTTTGTCTGATGACTTTGGACTTAAACGCGCGTCCAGAATTGGTTTTGGAGGTCCATAGAGTGATTTGAGGTGATTTGGGTAGAATTTCAGCGATTTCGGCCGATAGGAAATTTTGATATCGGAATCGAAATGGAATTACGGGAATGGTTGTTGGTCTATTGTGTTATATGTGACTTGTATGCAAAATTTCACATCATCCCGGGTTGATTTGACAGGATTTTGCACGAGTTTTGATATTTGAAGTTTTGAAAATTCATAAGTTTGATTTTTGGTTTGATTCATCATTTTGGTGTTGTTTTATGAGTTTTGAAACCTCGAGCAGGTTCGTGTTAGATTATATGACTTTTTTGAGTGATTAGACGGGTCCCCGGGGGCCTCGGGTGTGTTTCAGATAGGTTTCGGGTCAATTTTCCTCCAATTTTTCCTGCTGATGTCTGTTAGCTGTTTCCTCTTTCGTGTTCGCGTTCGCCCCTCCGCGATCGCGATGAGTAATTTTGGAGGGGGGGGGGTAAATTCTTCTTCACTTTCGCTTTCGCTTTCAGCCTACGCGTTCGCGTAGTTAGGCCATCCCACCTTACGCGTTCGCGTATCACTTCACGTGTTCGCGAAGGGCAGCCTTTGTGCCTTCAGATTTTCTCTACTTCGCGTTTGCGGACGTTATGTCGCGTTCGCGATTCACAACTGGGCAGACTGATTTTCCCTTCTCCGCGAACGCATCCCTTTCTCCGCGTTCGCGATGTACAAAATGCCTGGACAGAATATAAGTTTTCAAAATCGGGGGGTTTTACCATTTTTATCATATTTTGACCTCTAGAGGTCGGATCTTGGCGATTTGATGGGTTTTTCACACAATTCGAATAGGTACGTATTCTTCAACTAGAATTAAATATATTCCATGAATTAGTCCTTGTTTTTATCATTAAATTAGTGTTTTGGGTTGAGGAAAATGTTGGTTTTGAAAGAAAATTTCTAAATTGAAAAATTATGATTTGAAGGACCAAACGATATCGGAATTTGATAAAATCTGTATGATTGAACTCGTATCGGGATGGATATTCGGATTTTGTAAAATTTAACGGTTCCGAGGTGCGGGCCCGGGGGTCGATTTTTATAATTTTGTAAATATTGAATCTTTATTATTCGGAATAGTTCCTTATACGTTTTATGTTTATTTTGAAGTTGCTTTAGTTGATTTTGAGCCGTCCGGAGGTCTTTTCACCAGAGAAGTCAATTTAGAGTACCGGGTTGTCGTCTTTGAGGTAAGTATCTTGCCTAACCTTGTGTGGGGGAACCACCCCTTAGGATTGAGTCTTCTATGTTGATTGTATCCCGCGTACGCGAGGTGACGAGTGTGTACTCGGGCTTATTTACAAATAGATTGACCTTTTAGGAGTTTTAGGTCCTTATATTTCTCGTGTATGAATTGTAATTGTTATATCTGAGTTCCTGATTGCTAGTTTCATCTCTTCCTGCTCAAATTAGAAATTACTTGCCTAGTGTTCCTTTGTTTCTTATTTGATCTTAATTGACTTAAATGAAGACTTTTCCTTTCCTACCGTTATGCTATATCTTACTTCATACACTGCCTATTTGATTAAAACTAGTATAATCTCGCCTATAATTGTTTAGCTGTAATTGGAATATCTATACGCTGGTGTCAAGCATGCCCGTGAGTCGTACATTGGTATTTATATGATTTTCCTTAAGTGCTACTAAGGTTTAGTTGATAACCGTCCATGTTGATGATATTTCTTTGGTGTTGCCTACTTACTGAACCTTGTTCAAGCCGAGTTTACTCTGCGAAGATAATTGTCTAAGTGAGATAGGTTATAGTTGTTTCCCTTGCCGAGATTTTGGTTTCTTTGATTGTGAACTTGAGTATATAGAATCGTTGCTATATTTGTCTTGTTTTCCCCTCGTTATGTTGTTTCTCTTTGTGCTTGGCATTTCTTTCAGTGGCTACTTCTTATGAGTGAGTTTTTACCATTCTTGTGATTAAAGTATTTGTATTGATTTGCTCGTCGCACCTTGCATTCTGTCTTTGTTGCTTTTGCGCCTGTTGTGGCAATGTATGCGGTTTCTGTCGCATTCTGGTTGTTTTCCTCAGTGGATGTATTGCATATTTAAATTGGGACTACGGACGAGATTCCGGGAGCTTCCCCCCTGTACAGCATTGCATATTTAAATTGGGACTACGGACGAGATTCCGAGAGCTTTCCCCCTACACTACATTGCATATTTAAATTGGGACTACGGACGAGATTCCGGGAGCTTTCCCCCTGTACTGCATTTCATATTTAAATTGGGACTACAGATGTATTCCGGGAGCTTTCCCCATGTACTGCATGACAAATTCTGAGTTACGGACTGAGTTACGGTAGATTTATCTTGAGGAGATTATGATCAAAAAGTTATATTTTTCAAAAGTATATTTGAAAAGAATTTGTCTTGCAGAAAATGATATTTGAAAGTCATTTATTTGGAAAGTATATTAAAAAAATCACGTATCTTGAAATAACTATGTTTTAAAGATTTCTCCTATATATATATATATACATTCAGATAAAGTATGTTTCAAAGAGGATCTTTCTATACTGAAATGATTATATCTTCAAAGCTTTCAATATAAACTGTGGTTTAAAAGTTTACACCAATTTATTGGGTTTATTGGTTAAAGTCTGATGTGGACAAACTGACACACTGCTGAGTTACCGGTGTGTTTATTGTGTGGTGGTTTTTCCGGTTTTGGTTCGTATTTTTTGCCCATTCTTCTGGTATTATTATGTTGTTCCGTTGATTAGATTTTTTTGGTAAATTCCTTCCGCATTTTATTGTCATGTTGTTAACTATGTCGCAAAACCTTTAGATAGATATTATGTAAAGTTATTTCTATATTGATGCCTGCTTAATTTATTAGACCAGTGGTGTCACGACTAGTCCTCGTCACTACTTCACCGAGGTTAGTCTTGATACTTATTGGGCACCGCTGTGGTGTGCTCATACTACAATTCTGCGCCTTTTTGTGTGCAGATCCAGGTAATTATTGTTAGTAGCTGCACGGATCATTGACGAGGAGACTCAAGGTAACCTGCTACTGCGTTCGCAGGCTTCGGAGTCACCTTTTTGTATTTATTATTCATACCCTGTTGTATTCATTCCGAACAGTGGTAATTAGAGATTTTAGAGTAAACTCGTAGAGCTTATGACTTGTATTACCGGTTTTGGGAATATTGTAATTCTGTTCAAGATTTCTATATCGAGACTATTAGATTTCTTTTATTATTGTTATTATTCTCTAAATGTTAGTCTTACCTAGTCCCTAAGACTAGGTTCCATCACGACACCCAACGGAGAGAAATTTGGGCTGTGACAATATGATAGCTTGTCTAGAGACTAGAGTTAAACAACACAGGTCAAAGACTATCTAGAGGAAGATGGGTGTAGACTGGTAATTCAAATACAATTATAATTATGCACCTAATGGTAGAATATGGATAGTGTGGAAAGAAGCAAATGTTCATGTAACAGTCCTGGAGAGAACAAATCAACTGGTTCACTGTCTAGTGAAGGACAAAAATTCATCGTGTGCCAGTTACATAAAATTTGTATATGTCCTACACACTGTTCAACACAAAATTCCATTATGGAGAAGCTTGAGAAACACGCAAACTAATAGACCTTGGCTTATAATAGGAGATTTCAACAGTGTGTTAAATGTGGATGACAGGGTGAATGGAATTCCAGTTCATCAAACAGAAATGACTAAGTTTCAGAATTGTCTTGATGATATTGGAGTAAGACAAATCACAAAAAGAGGTAGCAGATTTTCATGGAGCAATAAAAGGGATTCAGAGGTCAGAATATACAGTCACATAGATTGGGCTTTTGGGAATGCTGATTGGTTCAATACCTACAATGGGGTAGAGGCGATATACATGCTTCCAGGATGTTCAAATCATACCCCTATAATGATAAATATTGAGGTGATCAAGGTCAAAATGAAAAAACCATATAGGTTACTAACATTAGTGATACAACAAATAGAGTACAAGGAAGTAGTCCAGAACACTTGGAGTCAACAGATTCAAAGATATGTAATGTATTCTGTTTGGAGAAAGTTGAAACTTATTGAGCAACAAACTAGGGATATTCAACAGGAGCATTCCTCAGTTGATCAATAATTGATGCAATTGAGAGAAGCATTAAAAGAGATACAAGGGAAGCTTAATGATGACTACTTCAACAAAATACTGATAGAAGAAGAAAGAAAGACTTTAGAAAGCATAGAGAAATGGTTAGCAATTCAGGAGCAAATAATGAGGCAGAAGTCAAGAGCAACTTGGATCCAACGGGGAGATTGCATCACCAAATATTTCCATGCTTATATGAGGGCCAGACAAGCAATAAATAAGGTGATTTGCATATATAATGAATAACAGATGAAGATCACAGAGCCAAAACACATCCAAAAAGAATTCATTCAGTTTTTTCAGCAATTATTGGGGACAGCAGCAAATGAATTGACAGGAATTGATGTCAATGTAACAAGAAATGGCCCTTGTCTAACACTGAATCAACAACAACAATTGTTACAACTAGTAACAACTGAGGAGATATGTCAGATTGTGAAGAATCTGCCTAGTGACAAGGCACCAGGTATGGATGGATACCCTGCTGAATTCTTTAAAGAATATTGGCCAATCATTGGAAAGGAAGTAATAGAAGCAGTGCAACAATTCTTTCAAACTGGCAGACTATTGAAAGAAATTAATTGCACAACTGTTACATTGATTCCAAAGGTGAAAAATCCTAGTTATGTGAAAGAGTTTAGGCATATTGCTTGTTGTTCAACATTGTACAAGATTATTGCTAAGATACTGACAAATAGGCTTAAACTAGTTGTGGATTTATTAGTTGGACCTTCTCAGTCTGCTTTCATAGAAGGGATAAATATACTTGACAATGTTATTATGGCTCATGAATTAATTAAAGGGTAAACTCAAAAAGCAGTCTCTCATAGATGTATGATCCAAGTAGACACCAGGAAAGCATATGATTCAATTGAATGGAGTTTTTTTAGAGCAATACTTCTTGAGTTTGGGATACCATACAAGATGGTAGCATTAATCATGGAATGTGTATCTACAGTCAGCTATACTTTACTACTCAATGGTGGATTAACTGATAAATTTGAAGCAAGAAAAGGGCTAAGGCGGGGGGACCCAATGTCCCTATACATGTTTGTATTAGTAATGGAGTACCTAAACAGATCTAAGAATACATTGATTAGAATACAGACTTTAACTTTTATCCTAAATGTACCATATTACAAATCCTACACATCTGCTTTGCAGATGACTTATTGATGGGTTGCATAGCTGATGAAGTATCAACGGAGTTACTGATGGGAGTTTTTGATCAATTCTCCGAGGTCTCAGGTCTACAAGAAAATTTGGAAAAGAGCTCATTATATATAGCAGGTGTGCCTATGGAGTTCAACGACAGAATGCTACCAGAACTATATCTATTAGCAGGCAGTCTTTCATTCAAATACTTGGGAGTTCCTTTATATACAAGGAAACTTACTATTCATCAGTGCATGCCATTAGTTGAGAAGATTGTGGATAGGATCAGAAGCTGGACATCAAAGTTCTTGTCCTATGCTGGAAGATTACAACTCATTAAGAGTGTATTGTTTGAAATGCAGACCTACTGGGCTCAAGTATTCCTTATTCCAAAAAAATTATTAAATGTGATGACCCAAAAGGTCATCCTAAGTAATTCCAGCTAAATCTGTGTTTTGAAGCCCCGAAAGCCTCCGTTAATCTCACCTAGAGATGCGTGCGTAGCCCGGGCAGGTAGCCGAGAAGCTTCCATGTGAAAATTTGATAAAAATGGGATTTTTGAATTGGATAATTGAATAAAGTTGACTTTGGTCAACATTTTTTGTAAACGGACCCGGACCCATGATATGACAGTTCCGGAGGGTCCGTAGGAAAATATGGGACTTGGGCGTATGCCCGGAATCGAATTCCGAGGTCCCAAGCCCGAGAAATGAATTTTTAAAGAAAATTATTTTTTTAAAATAATCAAGGAACTTGAAAATGAATAATTGTGTGAAAATCGTGTTACCGGGCCCGTATTACGGTTCCAGAGCCCAGGACAGGTTTATTATGTGTTATTTGTCCTATCTGTGAAATTTGGTGTAAAACGGACTTCATTTGATTGGTTTCGGATCCAAATGAGGAAAATTTGAGTTAATGAAGTTTTGAGGTTTTTAAAGAATTTGAAATTTGGCTTGAAAGGTGATTTTATGTTCCCAAGGTCCGAATGAAATTCTGAGACCGGGAGTAGTTCTGTTGTGTCATTTATAACTTGTATGCAAAATTTGAAGGCATTCCGAGTAGTTTAGGCCGGTTCGGCGCATTGAAGTGAATTCTAGAATTTCAAAGTTCTTAAGTTTGATTAATTTGGTTTTGGGGTTTGATTTTGAGTTCCATTGTTGTTTTTCATGTTCCGGAAGTTCGAGCGAATCTGTATCATGAATACAGACTTGTCAGTGCTTTTTGACGGGGTCCCGAGGGGCTCGGGGGTGTTTTAGACCCCCGAGAGCTAAGTTGGAAAAACCAGAAAATATTCTATCTGGTTTCCTTCTCTGCGATCGCAGAAGGTGGGTTGCGATCGCAGAGAAGGATTTTGCTGGGCTAGTGATTGTTCACCGCGATCGCAGCCTCCTCTCCGCGATCGCAGAGGTCTGGGTTTCACACCTTCGCGATCGCAGCCCAATTCTTGCGATCGCATTGAGTCACGACTGGGCTGGGTGAGTTTTCTCTACGCGATCGCAGAGGTCTTGCCAGTTGTTCTTCGCGATCGCAGGACCCCTGCCGCGTTCGCAGAGGTCCGGCCAGTTGGCCTTCGCGATCGCAGGCCCCTTATCGCGATCGCAGTGAAGAAATCACTGGGCAGTGTTATAAAATACGGGACTTAGCCTTATTCCTCCATTTTCATCTTCCTCTTCAAGATTTTAGAGAGCTTCTCAAAAGACCTTCCACCACTGTTATTGAGGTAAGTAAATTCCATAGTTTTACTAGTTTCAAACACTAATTCCTAGTTAAATTCACTACTAAATCATCTAAAAATCATAGAATTAGGTAGTAATTTTAGGGTTCTTGAGGATTTTTGGGATTTTCCATGTTAGGCCATAAATTCTTGTATAAATTACATAACTTCGATCCTTAGACTCCGGGTAATTAATTCTTTCATGAATTTTCAAAAATCCGAACGTGTGGGCCCGGGGTCGAATTTTAGTATTCTCGGAGGAATAGTAGGAAATGTATAATTTGGCTTGGGAATTGGTTTATTGAGTACTTATTGATGTTAATAAATCCATTATGTCTAGATATTCCCGATTCGGAGTTGGATTCGAGAGGAAAGGCTGTGATTGAGACTTGACTTGCATTTTCTTTGGAGCCAAGGTAAGTGTTTGGCTTAACCTCAGCTTGAGGGATTAGGTATTGAGTCTTATTTTTTGTGTGTAACTCATGTCCAACGTATAGGCGTGGTGACGAGTGCCTATGTGTTGCGGTCAAGCATGCTCGTGAGTCAATTGTGATGATACTTACTGTGTTCTTATTATTCTCCGCATTATGAGTAATTGATGAATTAAAAGTAATACCTTGATGTTGTTTCATGACGTGGAGAGTTATTTGAGTTATTTGTTTTAGTTGAGGCTTACATTGTTGAAATTGTATTTCTGATGCGAGGTTGGTTATAGCTGAGACCCCTGTCGGGCATTTGTTGATGTTGTAATTGATGATTTCTCCTTGTCAGGACAATAGAAATTTTATTGAGTATTCCCATGCACTTGAGACTTCTTGGTGTTGGCTTTCACATTATATTGTTGCTTTGTTTTGATATATATATATGCACGAGGGGACATTCCGTGCCGAGTGATTGTGAGGTTATGCACGAGGGGACATGCCGTGCCTTTTTCTGTTCATTATCTGTTGAGAAGTTAAATTACTGCCTTTACTTTTACATTTCAGTTATTACCCTATTCTACCGTGCTAGCATTTTGTTGCCCCTATTACCCCAACATGTCCTCCTCGTATCTGTCTTACTTGCTTATTTTTGTTGCCATCTTTCCTATTATTATATAAAACTGTACAGGTACATATGTTGTTATTGGTCCTAGCCTCGTCACTACTTCGCTGAGGTTAGGCTCGACACTTACTCAGTACATGGGGTCTGTTGTACTGATGCTACACCTGCACTTCTTTATGTTGTGCAGACTACGCAGCAGGACCCGGTGATCACTGACAGTCGGAGTATCTCATCAGTTCACACGGGAGACATCGAGGTAGACCCGCAGACGTTCGTGGGCCTTGACGTCACCTTCTACTACTCACTTTCAGCTCTGTCTTACTTTGTATTTCAAAGACAATCCTATGTACTTAATTTTCAGACCTTTTGTTTGTAGTAATCTATTAGACAGTTCGTGAGTATGTGACACCAGTTCTGGGATTTGTATATGGGTTTTATTTCGAAAGTGCTATGTTGTATTTCGGTTATTTTGTTAAATTTCATTGTGGTCCATCGATGCCTTAGTCATCTTGTTCGTTTTAGTTGTTATTGAGTTTTATTTAGTTCAAACGTTAGCTTGTCTAGCGGGTTCAACTTTAGATGCAGTCATGGCCCGAAGGTGGAATTTCGGGGTGTGACAAGTTGTTATCAAAGCCCTAGGTTTCTTAGGTCTCACAACTCACGGACAATCTCGGTAGAGTCTGAGGGATCGGTACAGAGACGTCTGTACTTATCCCCCAGAGGCTGCAAAGTTAGGAATAACTTCACATCTTTTATTCTTTATCGTGCCAGTTGACATCTGACACTAATTGAGTCTCTATTTTACTCTCTCGCAGATGGCGAGAACGCGTGCTTCCTTATCGACCGACCAGCAGCCTGATCCTCCTATTACAGCTCCTACGAGGGGCCGAGGCAGAGCCAGAGCAGCAGCTCCAGTAGAGGACCCACGTGTAGACTTTTTCGGTGAGGTTCCTACTCAGACAGTCCCAGTTGGACCAGCTCAGGTCCCAGAAGGGTTCATTGCCACCCCAGTGCTTCAGGACGCTCTAGTCCGCTTAGTGGGACTCATGGAGAGTGTGGCTCAGTCCGGCCTTCTTCCTACTGCACCATCTGGATCTCAGGCTGGGGGAGGGACCCAGGCTCTTGCTATTCATACGCCAGAGCAGTGTGCCACTCAGTTCCAGACTCCGGCACCTCAGACGGCCGGAGTAGTTCAGCAGGTATTGGGCACCAGTAGTGGAGGGAGCAGCCATGTCAGCAGACGCTCTGTGGAGGTTGGATCGGTTCACCAAATTATTCACTACTACATTTCCTGGTGCACCATCAGAGGATCCCCAGGATTATTTAGACAGTTGTTATGAGGTCCTTCGGAACATGGGCATTGTGGAGTCCAATGGAGTTGATTTTGCCACATTTCGTCTTTCTGGCACCGCCAAGACTTGGTGGAGAGATTACTGCTTGACCAGACCAGCTGGGTCTGCACCTTTGACTTGGGGTCAGTTCTCCGAGTTGTTCTTGGGAAAGTTCCTTCCAGTTACTCAGAGAGAGGATCTTCGGAGGCAGTTTGAGCGTCTACAGCAGGGCTCCATGTCCGTCACTCGGTATGAGACCAGTTTCATTATGCTGGCCAGGCATGACATTATGATACTCCCCACTGATCGGGAGAGGGTTCGAAGGTTTATTGAGGGTCTAGCTCAGCCCATCAGGCTTCAGATGGCCATAGAGACGAGTACTTATATCTCCTTCCAGGATGTAGCCGATGTGGCCAGGCGCATTGAGATGGTATTATCCCAGGGTGGTGGATAGGGGTCTGACAAGAGACCTCGTCATTTTGGCCATTTCAGTGGTGTCTCATCTGGAGGCAGAGATCCCTTTGGCAGAGGTCATCCTCCCAGGACTTATCAGTCGGCACTCCAGGTATCCCGTAGTGCACCTTTGACGTCCATCAGTGCACCGCCGATTCAGAGCTATCAGAGTGGTCATTCGGGTCGTCAGGGACAGTTCCGGGGTTAATATTTTCAGTAGCCGAGGTCTTGCTTCACTTGCGGCGGTATGGGGCATATTTACAGGTTCTTCCCCCGAGGTTTTGGGGGTTCTCAGTATCAGGGTTCCCGTGCCATGGTTCCCACATCAGGTGCACCCTCACCCCCTCAGCCATCTAGGGGTGGTGGTCGTGGTGCCAGAGGTGGAGGTCAGAAGCATAGAGGTGGAGGGCAGGCCATGAGGGGCAGAGGTCAGCCCGTAGCAGGTAGACCCAGAGATGTGCAGGTTGGAGGGGCTCAGCCCCGGTGTTATGCTTTTCCTGCTCGTCCAGATGCTGAGGCTTCTGATGCAGTTGTTACAGGTACGGTTTCAGTTTGCAGCCGAGAGGCTTCGGTGTTATTTGATCCCGGTTCTACATTCTCTTATGTGTCTTCATATTTTACCCCGTATTTGAGTATGTTCCGTGATTCCTTGGGTACTGTTGTACATGTGTCTACACCGGTGGGTGATTCTATAGCGTTAGATCAAGTCTACCGTGCTTGCGTAGTAACTATTGGTTGTCTGGAGACTCAGGTTGATCTTTTGCTACTCGATATGGTTGACGGAAATGTAACCTCTGATGGTGATGCCCCCTAGTATTCGAGATTGATTGAAAAAGAAGTCTTGAATACTTGTTGAATTTTTCTTAGGTAGCATATAGATGTTGCCTCATTAAAAACCTTGCTAGTAAAACCCATTTGGGATAAAACCCGATCTAAGGGAAAAAGAGTGCAACGCATGCTTTAAAACCCAAGGTCTTCGAGCTGGAGGGTTCTTCGATATATCCAATCAAACACATGTAAGAAGTTAGTATGAAATATAAACGAAAAAGGGAGAAGGTTATACCTCAGCAATAATAGCGTTTGAGCAACACTATATTCCAATTGTTTGGTAGTTGCTCGCCTTCCATAGTGCTAAGCTTGTAGGATCCTTTTCCTACTACTCCGAGGACACGGTACCGTCCTGCCCAACTAGGGCCTAGCTTCCCTTCATTTGGGTTTCGAGTGTTGAGGGTGACTTTCCTTAGAACCAAGTCCCCGACTCTAAAATATCGAAGGTTTGTTCTTCTTTTGTAGTACCTTTCGATCCTTTGTTTTTGAGCGGCCATTTGAACCAATGCGGCCTCACGCTTCACGCGTCGGGTTGGGGTGTGTGCTGATGCAGGATGGCAGGGTTATTATTTATACTTCGCGACAGCTGAAGGTTCATGAAAAGAATTACCCTTTGCACGATTTGGAGTTGGCGGCGATTGTTCATGCTTTGAAGATATGGCGGCATTATCTATATGGTGTATCTTGTGAGGTCTATACTGACCACCGCAGCCTGCAGTACTTGCTTAAGCAGAGGGACCTTAACTTGAGGCAGCGAAGATGGCTCGAGTTGTTAAAAGATTATGATCTCACTATTTTATATCACCCGGGCAAGGCGAATGTAGTAGCAGATGCTTTGAGCAGGAGGGCAGCGAGTATGGGTAGCTTGGCCTACATTGCAGCTGAGGAGAGACCTTTAGCCTTGGACATTTAGTCCTTGACCAATCGCCTTGTGAGATTGGACCTTTCAGAGCCTCGTCGAGTTTTGACTCATGTAGTTGCTCAGTCTTCATTGTTGGGGGAGAGTAAGGCTCGACAGTTTGATGATCCATGCCTTGCAGAGCTTCTGAATGCAGTGGTCCAAGGTAGGGCCAAAGAGGTTACTTTAGGCGAGGATGGTGTCTTGAGGCGCCAGGGCCGTTTATGTGTTCCTAATATTGATGGCTTGAGGAAGAGAATTTTACAAGAGGCCCACAAGTCTCGGTATTCTGTTCATCCGGGTGCGACGAAGATGTAACGTGATTTGAAGCAGCACTACTGTTGGAGGTGGATGGAGAAAGATATAGTGCAGTTTGTGGCTAGGTGTCTCAATTGTCAGCGGGTCAAGAGCGAGCACCAGAGGCCAGGAGGCCTGTTTTAGCAGATTCCCATTCCTGAGCGGAAATGGGAGTGCATCACCATGGATTTTGTGGTTGGGTTGCCTCGGACTTTGCGGAAGGTTGACGCAGTTTGGGTCATTGTGGATAGACTAACCAAATCGGCGCATTTCATTCCTGTGGATACTACTTATACTACGGAGAGACTGGCCCAGATTTATGTTTGAGAGATAGTCCGGTTGCACGGGGTGTCGGTGTCTATTATTTCAGATCGAGGCCCTCATTTCACCTCGCACTTCTGGAGAGCATTGCACAGTGATATGGGCACTCAGATAGATCTTAGTTCAGCATTTCACCTTCAGACTGATGGTCAGTCGGAGCGTACAGTTCAGATTTTTGTGCTCCAGACCTTGCGGGAAAAGAAGCTATATGCTAAGTTCTCCAAGTGCGAGTTCTTGTTAGATTCCGTGGCATTTTTGGGGCACGTGGTATCTGGAGAAGGTATCAAGTTTGATCCTCAGAAGATTGAGGCGGTTCAGAGTTGGCCGCGTCCTACTTCAGCTACAGAGATTAGGAGTTTCTTGGGCCTAGCAGGCTATTATCGCCGATTCGTGGAGGGGTTCTCCTCTATTGCAGCCCCACTGACCAGATTGACTCAGAAGAATGTTTTTACTCACAAAATCATCAATCTTTCTCTACTCAAATTCTCAATTCAAGTTAAATCATGCCCGGTGGTTCAAGAATTACCCCATTTGTTCGGGAACACTATAATTTAGTAGAATAAAATGAAAACACTTACACGATATCGTGCAAGCACTGTGGTTTTGTCTACACTCGGCGAAAGATGGAGGGCTCAGGCCTTTAAAGAGGCATATAACCAAGTCTTGTACAGTGCGTCATCAAGACATTTGTATCTAATCTTTTAAGTTTAATTCAAACTTGTGTTATTTTAATTTTATTAGTCATATTATGCTTAATGTTGTAATTTGTTAAATTAATTTGATGTACTATTAATTTATTATGCAATGTTAGTGCAAGTTTGAAGTACTATTATTATTACTTTGAAGAAACTTACTTGGAGGGAGTTCACTTGGGTAGAATATGCGCGAGGTGAAGCTGAGATTCAGCGGGCAGAGGGACGCGTCCCTTCAGGTGTGGTCGTTCCCGACGATGTCCCGCCTCTACAAGTTCTTCTTCTTACTGACGATCCTTCTCATGATGAGGAACCGTCGCCGAGAAAGAGGCGAATGATGGAAACGGGGAAGGCCATAGTTGTTAAAGAAAACGTCTCATAATCTCATGCCCCAAAATCCTATTTTTCTACTATTTTTCATGAATTAAAGGCTGAGATTATGGTCTATAATCACCCATAAACGAGTTTTAACAATCAAATTACTCACCTCTGTGATACCCAATGATTTTCTCCTTCAAAATTCGTCCAAAAAGCTTTCCTCCGCTCAACAATGGTGTAAAAGAGGGTTTAAGTCGCGGAGGGTTTGTTATTTAACTGCCCAGTGATTTGCTCTCCGTGATCGCAGCCTTAGCCTTGCGATCGCACTGACCAATCCCCCAGACCTCCGCGATCGCAATGCAGCGCACGCGATCGCGGTTCAATAGAGCCTCAACCTACGCGATCGCAGCCATTCTCACGCAATCGCGAAGAACGTTTGACCTCACTCTCCACGCGCCTGACTAACCCTACGCGATCGCGATCAAGTCCACGCGACCGCACTGCTTAAGCCACTCACCTTACGCGATTGCACCCTCACTTCCGCGATCGCGATGCACAAATTTACCCTACCTTTCTTTAACCTTACCCGATCGCGGACCATTCCTCGCGATCGCGGTGACCAAATTCCTGCTGCACTAACACAAGAAAACCAGCATTTCTCCTAAGTCCAAAAGTGCCCGTTAACCATCCGAGATCAATTCCGAGCTCCTCGGGACCCCAACCAAATATACCAACACATCCCATAACATCATTCGAACTTAGTTGCACTCTCGAAACACCAAAACTAACATCAAAACACCAAAATTACATCGGATTCAAGCCTAAGAACTTTGAAATTTCAAACATTCACCAATAATGCCGTTTACCTAAGTCCCAAATCACCTAATGAAGCTATCCGATCCACAAAATCCGCATTCTGAGGTCGTTTACCAATAAGTCAACTCTTAGTTGACTTTTCCTATTTTAAGGCTATTTTTAAAGGCTAATTGACTGAACTCTCACTACAACCATTCGATTTTAAGCCTATCAACTCTAACACATCAAATACAGAATAACCAATCTATAATAAGTCAATAGCAACAGTTATAATGCAGGTTTTTACGTAACGACAGACCGGGTCGTTACATTCTCCCCCTCTTAAACAATGGTTCGTCCTCGAACGTTCCTAGAGTTGTTCCAAACACCACATATTCGGGGGCGATCCCACGTCACCCTACCCCATATAGGTCTGATAACACAACATAGTTGAAATTTCATTATCAAATCCTGACCCATAACCTTAGAACCAAGTTTCCACTTCTGAAATAATTTACAAGTTCAAATTTCCATGACTATAAGTTGAAATAGTCTGAATACACTGTATCAAACCATACCTGTAACCCAAGATGAAATCACATAATATACCGCGTGGCTCAACCACTCCTAGAGATAAATCGTAACCACAATAGTTGTTCAATAACTCAATACCGATCAATAGCCTCTTCTTAAACCATGCCTCGCTCTAACACTTCCATATACTGCCGATGATAAAAGAAACACGCATAAACCGGAAACTATTCGTCCGATCAGTATTAATACCATCCAGAGCCATAACTTGTTCACTCAATAACCACATACCAAGAGCTCAATTCATTAAATAAAGAAGACTCACACGAGAGGACTATCCTTCCACTAACACTTACCATTACCACATCATGCTAAAAACCTGATACACATCGTGACACCATATCACACAAATCCGACACCAAGGATCATACCTCTACTTAACTGAGCTGCAAGGCGTGATCCCATCCAACCACTAGACCAGTTGACACACTCCAAGCCACCTTGCTCAAAATAAATAACCATGCGAAATTCGACATCAATTACTCGAGGTGCATTTCCATAACCACGGGGAAATCGGACGATACCATGCCACCCGAA
>ML281412.1:29289-44827 GCA_005239495.1 Nicotiana undulata | reverse complement strand
ATAATATATACAGCCCAAACCCAAAATATACACTACGTGTGTGCCAGGAACTAGTGTCACGGGTGTCACGGGCAATTAACTGAATATACAAAAGATAATAATAGATACAATTCCACTGTCTGAACAAGTAGATGGGAAGATACAAAAGAAAACTCCATGGTACTGCTGGAAAACCGCCAGAAGTAAGCAGCTCACCGTGAAGTCGAATTTATAGCTCAGGATCTATCACCGGTATAACAACTAGAAGCACCGATCTCAGGACCTGTACAATTAAGTACAGAAAGAAGAAAAAGTGCAGCATGAGTACATAAATAAATATGTACCCAGTGAGTATCCCGTCTAATCTCGAAGAAGTTGTGACGAGAGGTCGACTCGATACTCACTAAGGTCCAACAGTTATAACATAAGGCAGAATATAAGGGAAACAGTAGACATGTAAACAATGTACCACATTTATGAAATAAACACAGAGTTTCAAAATAAGAACTGAAAGCAACACAAATTTCCACTTTCTCTTTTCCCCAGACAGTCGTAAATCATAAATCAGGAAACAACACCAAATAGTCATGCGTACACAAGGATAAGACGACCGGCCGGAGTCATAAGGAAGAATAGCTATGCACTGCTGGGGATCGACCGGACCGTACCAAGAGTGCATTCTTACAGTGTAATCATATCAAGAACAACTATGCAATGTCGGGGATCGATCGGCCCGTACCAAGAGTGCATGCTTACAAAAATCATGACTACGCACTGCCGTGGATCGATCGGCCCGTCCCAAAAGTACGTTTATCAATGCATTCATATCATATCATAGTATAACTTCGTCCATGCACTGCCGAGGATCGACCGGCCCGTACCAAGAGTGCATTCTTAATTAATTCCCTGTGCATTGTCGGGGATCGATCGACCCGTACCAAGAGTGCACTATAAATCCGGTGTGGCGTACGGTCCGCTCCCATAAGAGTGAAGGAAATCACATATCGCTCGCGGAATGTAAATTGCAAGGCGACAACATGCGCACACAGAATATTAAGTCTGCTTCACATATCAAATCTTTCCAAATATTTAAATGAAATACTCAGGGAAAACAATGATATATCAAGGCAAGGATTAATAACATATAAGTCATTTCAAGGCAGAATACAAAGCACGATGTGGTCCTAAACTACCCGGACATAACAATAGCAGTCGCTACGTACGGACTCTCGTCACGTGGTACGAACGTAGCCCCCAAACAAATACATACAACACATAGAATACCTATGGGGACAATTCCCTCTTACAAGGTTAGAGAGGAGACTCGCCTCGTGATGAAATCACCCCTCGGATCAAGGATGCGCCCGAATCTCCGAAACTATTCTCGACGGCTCGTAACTAGCCAAGTATAGAATAATTAAATCACTTTAAGTCTAAGGAAGGAGAATTAACAAGGAAATCCTAAAATTTAAGAATTCTTGAAGGTTTTCAAAATTTCGACCCGTGGCCCACACGTCCGGATTTCGAAAATTCATGAAGGAATGTTACCCGAAGTCTAAGGATCGAAGTTATGTGATTTATACAAGAATTCATAGTCTCAAGTGGATAACTCACCAATTATCCAAAGCCCTAGAATTTCTATCAAATTTTATGATTTTGATATTTTTAAGAATTAAACTAGTTGAATTATATGTATAATTGAAAATTTGGAGAGAAATTACTAACCTTTGATGATAAGATTCTTGGAGAGCCTTTTCCCTAGCTCAAAAGCTCTCTAATGGATGTTGAAATGGATAAAGGTGAAGAAAACCCGTAATTTTGGACATTTAAAGTGGCTTCCAATAGGGGTTTCCGCACCTGCGATGTTGGGACCGCAGGTGCGGTCTCGCACCTGCGAGAAATTGATCGCCCCTGCGGAAAAGGGCCTGGGACCCTGGGCTCGCACCTGCGGAGTTGGGAGCCGCACCAACGGTGCCGCTCATGCGGAGTTTTGATCGCACCTGCGGAAGAGGTCGCACTTGCGAAGGCCTGGACCGCAGGTGTGGTCCCGCACCTGCGGCTGGGCAACCGCACTTGCGGTCACACCAGCTGTTGTGCACCAGCAGTGATTTTTGCTGGTTTTTGGCCTCGTGCGGGGTCCGGGAGGCACCTTGGCCCACCCGAGCCCCCGTCCAAATATACCAACAAGTCCCAAATCATTAAACGAACTTTCTCGAGCCCACAGATCACTCAAAACAACGCTGAAACTCAAAATCACCCTCCAAAACCCCTAAATTCAAAACTTAAGAACTTTGAAATTCTAGAATTCATTTCATTGCGCCGAACGGGTCTATACTACTCGGAATGGATTCAAATTTTGCATACAAGTCATAAATGACTATACGGAACTATTCCCGATCCCGAAAATTCCGTTCGGACCTCGATAGCATAAAGTCCCGTTCCAAGCCAAATTTCAAGCCTGAAGGAAATCCTGGATTCCATTACGGGCGCCGAAATGCTCTCGGGTCATCGAAAACCCAAACCGAACATACGCCCAAGTCCAAAATTATCATACGGACCTACTAAAGCTGTCAGAACTCGATTCCTAGGTCGTTTCCTAAAAATGTTGACCGAAGTGAAACTTGGCCAAATAGGCCAACCTTAAGGAACCCAATGTTCCTAAATCACTCAAACCCTTCCCGAATCCCAAACCACTCGTTCTCGAAGGTCATAAAGCACGAATAGCCGCTATGGGAGGTTTCATTCAAGGGAACGGGATCCTAATACGCAAAACGACCGGCTGTGTCGTAACATTCTCCCCTTCTTATATAAACGTTCGCCCTCGAACGGGTCTAGAATCGTACCCGAAGTGCTGAATAGCTGTGGATATCTGCTCTGCATGTCCTCCTCGAACTCCCAAGTCGCCTCCTCAGCTGGCTGGCCCCTCCACTGAACCTTAACAGCAGAAACTATCTTGGACCTCAACTGGCGGTCCTGCCTATCAACAATAGCAACTGGCTCCTCGTCGTAGCCCAACTTCTCATCTACATGAATCGTGTTGTAATCAACCACGTAAGAGAAGCTGGCGCGATACCTACGAAGCATGGATACGTGAAAGACTGGATGAACTCCTGATAAGGCTAGAGGTAAAGCAAGCTCATAAGCAACCTCTCCGATCTGCCTCAACACCTCGAAGGGACCTATAAACCTGGGACTCAACTTGCCTTTCTTCCCATATCTCATAATGCCCTTCATCGGCGAAACCTTCAACATAACCTTATCTCCCTCCATGAATGCTATATCACGAACCCGCTGATCCGCGTAACTCTTCTGCCTAGACTGTTCCGTGCGGAGCCTCTCCTGAATAATCTTCACCTTCTCCAAAGCATCCTTCACCGGGTCTGTGTCATACAACTTGGCCTCGCCATGCTCGAACCACCCAATCGGAGAACGACATCGCCGACCATATAAAGCCTCAAATGGAGCCATCTCGATGTTGGACTGATAACTGTTATTGTATGCAAACTCTGCCAAAGCCAAGAACTGGTCCAATTGACCCTCAAAATCAATCACACAAGCCCTAAGCATATCCTCCAAAATCTGAACTGTACGCTCTGACTGGCCATCAGTCTGATGGTGAAATGCCGAGCTGAGGTCTATCTGAGTACCCACTCACTGTGCAAAGCTCTCCAGAAGTGCGAGGTGAACTGAGGACCTCGATCTGATATAATGGACATCGGCACACCATGAAATCAGACTCTCTCTCAAAGGTAAATCTGAGCCAGCCTCTCTGTAGTGTAAGTAGTAGCCACAAGAATTAAATGCACCGATTTGGTCAATATATCCACAATGATCCAAACCGCGTCAACCTTCTGTAAAGTTCGAGGCAACCCAACCACAAAGTCCATGGTGATGCGCTCCCATTTCCACTCAAGAATGGGCATCTGCTTAAATAGGCCTCCTAGCCTCTGGTGTTCGTACTTTGCCTGCTGACAATTAAGGCACTGAGCTACATACTGCACAATGTCCTTCTTCATCTGCATCCACCAGTAATGCTGCCTCAAATCACGGTACATCTTCGTCGCCCCTAGATAATGGAATACCGAGAACTGTGCGTCTCTGCTAGAATCCTCTCCCTCAGGCCATTAATATCATGAACACATAATCTGCCCTGGAGTCTCAGAACACCATCCTCGCCCAAGGCAACATCCTTGGACCTACCTTGGACCACAGTATCACGAAGTTGTGCCAGACATGGATCATCAAACTGTCGAGCCTTAATCTCTCTCAGTAATGAAGACTGAGCAACCACATGAGCTAGAAATCGACGAGGCTCTGAAAGGTCTAATCTCACCAAGCGATTGGCCAAGGACTGAATGTCCGAGGCTAAAGGTCTCTCCTCAGCTGCAATGTAGGCAAAACTACCCATACTCGTTGCCCTCCTGCTCAAAGCATCTCCTACTACATTTGCCTTACCCGGGTGATGCAGAATAGTGAGATCATAGTCCTTTATCAACTCAAGCCATCTCCGTTGTCTCAAATTAATGTCCTTCTGTTTAAACAAATGCTGCAAACTGCGGTGATCACTGTAGACCTCACAAGACACACCATACAAGTAGTACCGCCAAATCTTCAAGGCATGAACAATCGTCGCCAACTCCAAATCATGTACAGGATAATTCTTTTCATGAACCTTCAGCTGGCGCGAAGCATAAGCAATAACTCTGACATCCTTCATCATTACACATCCCAACCCGACGCGTGAAGCGTCGCAATAAACAGTATACATCCCTAACTCAGAAGGCAATGATAGAATTGGTGCTGAGGTCAATGCTGACTTGAGCTTCTAAAATCTCGCCTCACAATCGTCAGACCACCGAAACAGGGCATTCTTCTGAGTCAATCTGGTCAACGGGGCTGCAATAGATGAAAACCCCTCCACGAATCGACGATAATAGCCTGCTAAACCCAGAAAACTTCTGATATTTGAAGCTGAGGTAGGACGCGGCCAACTCTGAACTGCCTCGATCTTTTGAGGATCAACCTTTATACCTTCTCCTGAAACCACATGCCCCAGAAATGCCACAGATTCCAACCAGAACTCGCACTTGGAGAATTTAGCATATAGCTTCTGTCCTCGCAAGGTCTGAAGCCCAACCCTCAAATGCTGCTCGTGCTCACCCAGGCTCCGTGAGTAGATCAATATGTTATTAATGAAGACAATGACAAAGGAATCAATATACGGCCTGAACACCCTATTCATCAAGTCCATAAATGTTGCTGGGGCATTAGTCAAGCCAAAAGACATCACTAGAAACTCATAGTGGTCGTATCTGGTGAGAAATGCAGTCTTCGGGACATCTGAATCCCGAATCTTCAACTGGTGATAGCCCGACCTCAGATCAATCTTAGAGAACACACGAGCACCCTGTAGCGGATCAAACAAATCATCAATGCGTGGTAGAGGATACTTGTTGATGATAGTCACTCTATTCAACTGGCGGTAATCAATGCACATCCGCATAGACCCGTCCTTCTTCTTCACAAATAAGACCGGAGCACCCCACGGCGACACACTTGGCCTAATGAACCCCTTGGCCAACAACTCCTCAAGATGCTCCTTCAACTCCTTTAGCTCCTTAGGAGCCATACGATATGGAGGAATGGAAATAGGCTGAGTATCTGGAGCCAAATCAATACAGAAGTCTATATCTCGATCTGGAGGCATGCCTGGAAGATCTGAAGGAAACACATATGGTAGGAGACTCGGCGGTGGTGTCCCGTACATAAGAAAAGTAAGCCAGACACCCCTTCTCGATCATATGTCGGTCCTTCATAAAGGAAACGACCCGGCTGAATGCACTCACTAAAGAACCCCTCCACTCTAATCTTGACGATTCAGGCATGGCTAATGTAACTGTCTTGGCATGGAAATCCAAAACAGCATGATAAGGAGATAGTCAATCCATGCCCAAAATAACCTCGAAATTAACCATATCAAGCAATAACAAGTCGGCTCTGGTCTCAAGCCCATAGAAAGTGACCTCACAGGATCGGTAGACCCGGTCTACTACCACAGAATCGCCTACAGGAGTGGACACATACAAATGAGAACCCAAGGACTCACGAGGAACATCAAGAAAATGGGAAAATAATGCTGAAACATATGAATATGTAGACCCTGGATCAAATAACACTGAAGCCTCTCTACCACAGACTGAAATAATACATGTAATCACGGCGTCTGAGGCCATCGCGTCTGATCTGGTCAGAATAGCATAAAATCTGGCTATAGCACCTGAAGACTGATCTCCCCCAGGACATGCTGGAGCCGACTGACCCCCTCCTGACTGGCCTCCCCCTCTAGGACGGCCCCTACCAGCCTGACCCCCACCCCTAGGTGGTCGAACTGCTGGTGCTGAAATCATAAGTTGGTGACCCTGCTGCACAGCCTTGCCCCAGTATCTGGGACACTACCTTATCATATGGTCCATCTCCCCACACTCAAAACAACCTCTAGGCGCCACAGTCTGATGTCCCGAAGAAGAAGAACCCTGAATAGCTAGAGGGCGGTAAGAATCATCTGACAAGGCACTGAAATAGGAACCGGAGGATCTCTGACGGCTGGAGTACCCCCTGGATGAACTGTGGATGGATGGAGGTCGGTAAGAGCGCTCTGGCAAGGCACTGAACTGAGGCCTCACTGGAACACCACTGGGAGGTAGTGGAGGTGCTGAATATGAAAGCCTACTGGGTTGACCGCCTCCGAACTGA
Organism: Nicotiana undulata; assembly: GCA_005239495.1. Classification (NCBI taxonomy): domain Eukaryota; kingdom Viridiplantae; phylum Streptophyta; class Magnoliopsida; order Solanales; family Solanaceae; genus Nicotiana; species Nicotiana undulata. Next base: position 38,095 of record ML281412.1, on the reverse strand, counting down.
CCTTTGCTTCTGGCTAGAGCACCCCTGAAGTCACCTGTAAATCTGGCCCTCTTGTCCTGCTGACCCTGCTCCCTGCTCCTCAGTCGGTAACCCTCAATCCGTCAAGCTATCTCGACTACAAGCTTGTATGGGGTACCCATCTCCACCTCCCTGGACATAGAGGTACTGATACCTGGATGTAAGCCTTCCACGAACCTCCGCACTCTCTCAGCATCAGTGGGAAATATCATAAGAGCATGGCGAGATAACTCTGAAAACCTCACCTCATAATCTGTCCCGGACATCTGTCCCTGCTCTAATTTCACAAACTGACCTCGAAGCTCCTCCCTCTCAGACGGTGGAAGGTATCTATCCAAGAATAGCTGAGTAAACTGACTCCAAGTGATAGGAGGGGAATCTGCTGGCTTGCTAAGGATATATGACTGCCACCAGCGGCGAGCTCTGCCCTCTAGCTGAAATGTAGTGAAATCTACCCCGTGCGACTGCAATATCCTCATATTGTGTAGTCTGTCCCTGCACCTGTCGATGAAATCCTGAGCATCCTCACCCCGCTCACCCCTGAAGGCTGGAGGGCGAAGTCGGGTCAATCTGTCAAGCACCTTCTACTGGTCGCCCTCTGTAACTGGTCTGGGCTCTAGTTGTGCTACTATAGGCTGAACTCCACCCACGGGCAGTGTACCCGGAGTGTGATGTATTGTTGTTGCTGGTCCTGTAGCCTGAGCGGTAGGGGTCTGATTTCCCCCTCCCGCCTGGGAAGTGGCAAGGTCTGCTGGAAGTACATATGCCTGGGACATAGTGTCCATGAACCTCAACATGCGGCCCATGACCTCCTGGAAGCCTGGCGCCGTCATAAAGTCTGCTGGAGTAGGAGCAACTGGAGGCAACTCATCATGTTCCTCAATAATAGGGTCCTCAGGTGGTGCCACTGGTACAACTCTGGGACGTCCTCGTCTCTAACTCGGGCAGGTGCCCTACCCCTGCCTCGACCATGACCTCGGGCGGCAAGGGCAGTGGCATCCCCGGGATCAGGAACATGAGATGCACGCGTCCTCACCATCGTGAGAGAATAGAAGAACAAATTTGAGTACATCATTGATTGCACGATGGGATATGAACAAAGAGGAGTTTCTTAATACCCTGTAGCATCCTGAAGATAAGTACAGACGTCTCCGTACCGATCCGCAAGACTCTACTGGTCCTGCCCGTGACTCATGAGACTACGTGAACCTAAAGCTCTGATACCACGTTGTCACGACCCAAATCCTAATTCAGGTAGCGATGGCGCCAACAACAGGGTTAGGCAAGCCAACATAGAAAACACTAAGTGTTACCACCCCCAGTTACTTAACATTTCCGTTATTAACCAACTTTAGTCAAATAAGAATATGCAAATAACATGTGATGTGAAATAAAACCATAGATGCATAAACTGAACGATAAACATGTCCATATAATATATACAGCCCAAACCCAAAATATACACTACGTGTGTGCCAGGAACTAGTGTCACAGGCAATTAACTGAATATACAAAAGATAATAATAGATACAATTCCACTGTCTGAACAAGTAGACAGGAAGATACAAAAGAAAACTCTATGGTACTGCTGGAAAACCGCCAGAAGTAAGCAGTTTACCGTGAAGTCGAATCTATAGCTCAGGATCTATCACCAGTATAACAACCAGAAGCACCGATCTCAGGACCTGTACAATTAAGTACAGAAAGAAGAAAAAGTGCAGCATGAGTACATAAATAAATATGTACCCAATGAGTATCCCGTCTAATCTCGAAGAAGTAGTGACGAGAGGTCGACTCGATACTCACTAAGGTCCAACAGTTATAACATAAGGCAGAATATAAGGGAAACAGTAGACATGTAAACAATGTACCACATTTGTGAAATAAACACAGAGTTCCCAAATAACAACTGAAAGCAACGCAAATTTCCACTTTCTCTTTTCCCCAGACAGTCGTAAATCATAAATCAGGAACACCAAATAGTCATGAGTACACAAGAATAAGACGACGGCCGGAGTCATAAGGAAGAATAGCTATGCACTGCTGGGGATCGACCGGCCCCTACAAAGAGTGCATGCTTACTGTGTAATTATATCAAGAACAGATATGCACTGACGGGGATCGACCGGCCCGTACCAAGAGTGCATGCTTACCAATAATCATGACTACGCACTTCCGAGGATTGATCGGCCCATCCCAAAAGTGCGTTTATCAATGAATTCATATCATATCATAGTATAACTTCGTCCATGCACTGTCGGGGATCGACCGGCCCGTACCAAGAGTGCATTCTTAATTAATTCCTAGTGCACTACCGGGGATCGACCGGCCCGTACCAAGAGTGCACTATAAATCCTCCGTGGCGTATGGCCCGCTCCCATAAGAGTGAAGGAAATTACATATCGCTCGCGGAATGTAAATTGCAAGGCGACAACATGCGCACACAGAATATTAAGTCTGCTTCACATATCAAATCTTTCCAAATATTTAATCAATGAAATACTCAGCGAAAACAATGATATATCAAGGCAAGGATTAATAACATATAAGTCATTTCAAGGCATAATACAAAGCATGTTGTGGTCCTAAACTACCCGGACATAACAATAACAGTCGCTATGTACGGACTCTCATCACGTGGTACGCACATAGCCCCCAAACAAATACATGAAACACATAGAATACCTATGGGGACAATTCCCTCTTACAAGGTTAGATAGGACTCTCACCTCGTGACGAAATCACCCCTCGGATCAAGGATGCGCCCGAATCTCGGAAACTATTCTCAACGGCTCGTAACTAGCCAAGTATAGAATAATTGAATCACTTTAAGTCCAAGGAAGGAGAATTAACAAGGAAATCCCAAAATTTAAACATTCTTGAAGGTTTTCGGAATTTCGAGCCCGGGCCCACACGTCTGGATTTCGAAAATTTATGAAGGAATGCATTACCCGAAGTCTAATGATCGAAGTTATGTGATTTATACAAGAATTCATGGTCCTAAGTGGATAACTCACCAATTATCCAAAGCCCTAGAATTTCTATCAAATTTTATGATTTTGATATTTTTAAGAATTAAACTAGTTGAATCTATGTATAATTGGAAATTTGGAGAGAAATTACTAACCTTTGATGATAAGATTCTTGGACAGCCTTTCCCCTAGATCAAACGCTCTCTAATAGAGGTTGAAGATGGATAAAAGTGAAGAAAACCCGTAATTTTGGTCATTTAAAGGGGCTGCCAACAGGGGTTTCCGCACTTGCGACCTTGGGACCGCAGGTGCGGTCTCGCACCTGCGAGAAATTGATCGCCCCTGCAGAAAAGGGCCTGGGACCCCGGGCTCGCACCTGCGGAGTTGGGAGCCGCACCAGCGGTCCTGCTCCTGCAGAGTTTTGATCGCACATGCAGAAGAGGTCGCACCTGCGAAGGCCTGGACCGCAGGTGTGGTCCCGCACCTGCAGTTGGGCAACCGCACATGTGGTCACACCAGCTGTTGTGCACCAGCAATGAATTTTACTAGTTTTTGGCCTCGTGCGGGGTGAGGGAGGCACCTGGGCCCACCTGAGCCCCCGTCCAAATATACCAACAAGTCCCAAATCATTAAACGGACTTGCTCGATCCCACAGAACACTCAAAACAACGCTAAAACTCAAAATCACCCTCCAAAACTCCTGAATTCAAAACTTAAGAACTTTGAAATTCTAGAATTCATTTCATTCTGCCGAACAAGTCTATACTACTCGGAATGACCTCAAAATTTGCAGACAAGTCATAAATGACTATACGGAACTATTCCCGGTCCCGAAAATTCCGTTCGGTTCTCGATAGCATAAAGTCCTGTCAAGCCATATTTCAAGCTTAAGGAAATCTTGATTTCCATTTCGGACGCTGAAATGATCCCGTGTCATCGAAAACCTGAACCGAACATACGCCTAAGTCTGAAATCATCATACGAACCTAGTGGAGCTATCAGAACTCGATTCCAAGGTCGTTTGCTAAAAATATTGACCGAAGTCAAACTTGGCCAAATAGGCCAACCTTAAGGAACCCAGTGTTCCTAAATTACTCAAGCCATTCCCGAATCCCGAACCACTCGTTCCCGCAGGTCATAAAGCACGAATAGCCGCTATGGGAGGTTTCATTCAAGGGAACGGGATCCTAATACGCAAAATGACCGGCCGGGTCGTTACACCACACCTACGAGGTTTTGAACGTAGGTGCGGCTATGGTGTCGCATAAGCGAAAAAAAGGTGGCTTGTCTGGGGGCCGCAGGTGCGGACGAGGGAGCGCAAGCGCGGAGCCGGCTGGGGAAGGAGGAAGCTACAGGTTCGGGTGTTTCGGCGCACATGCGGGCGCTCAAGTGCGGGCGTAGTCATCGCAGGTGTGGAAGGACTGGAGGCAATGTGTTCTTTTAAAACGAGAAATTTGCCGATTTATCTCATTTTTCATTTGGCTTTGACGATTTTTGAGAGCTTCAAGAGGGATTTTCATCAAGCAACTGTAGGTAAGTAATCTCTTCCCATTTTTGAATTAAGTACTTGGATTACACATGGATTAAATATAAATATTTGTGGGAATTTGGGATTTTTGAGATTTTTGAACAAAGACCTAGAATTTGGTATTTTTTATTTTTACCATGAATTTGAGCATGAAAATTAGAGTAAATTATATATTTGAGTTAGTAAGGCTGTGGGTAGAGTTTATCTACGAAAAATTTCGGAATCCGGGCACGTGGGCCTGAGGGAAAATTGGTAAACTTTTCGAGCGAAAATGGAAAATTATATAATTTTAATTGTTACAAGTATTAGAGTATATTTTCATTGGTATGCCGTTATTTGGCTAGTTTTGGAGCGTTGTGCATTGATTTGAGTCATCGGAAGGGCTTGGAAGCCGGTTATGAAATCTTCGGGGCGAGGTAAGTCTCCTTTCTAAGCTTGTGAGGGGGAATTGTCCCCATAAGTGAACTAATTGAATAAGTGCTACTATTTGTGGGGGCTACGTACGCACGAGGTGACGGGAGTCAATGCGTAGCTACTATTATGCTTGTGTCTGGGTAGTCTAGGACCCACTAGCATGCTTTACTTATTGTACTTGTAATCTTGCCAATGATATTAGACTGTTAATATTATCGAATTAGTAACTGGATACCTAAGAGGGTTAAAATTTATTTTCTTATTCATCTAGAAAGAGGATTGATTTTCCTTGGATAATTATTTCCTTCTCCTGATAAAGTATGCTTTGTTAGTCGTACTTGAAAAATTACTGATAAGTTTATAGTATTTAAAACCTCATCGAACTTAGCAAATGAATTTCCAGAAAAGATTTAAATACTATATTCATGTCCATTAAAAGAGAATTTTATCACTTCCTTGAGTAACTGCTTTCCTGATAAAATGTGGATTTATTATGTGAATATGTGTATCTATGAGTACCTGAGTCGCATGTATGATTCGCGAGCAGGATAAATCTATTATTTATATATGACTACGTCACACGATCGATTCGCGAGCGGGGTAATAGATGCATCTACGGTTCGAGCCGTTCGAGCCTTGGGCATTGCACATTTTATTATTGTTGGTCCGCATCGTTAAACCCTTGGCATTTCTTGCGCATGATAATTGTTGCGTACGTTCTGTGATTATTACAGGTTATTGGCCTGGGAATTTTAATTTGTCAACAAAAATAACGAAGATTTAAAGTATTAAATGTGAAAGAAGTTGTTATTTCTTATCATTACTTATTAATTTGTACTGATATGGTAAGATCGGGTTGCACGCTGCAACAGGTGAAATAAGGGTTAATTGTGAAACTGATTTGTTATATGGTGGAATCGGGTTGTGCCCCGCAACATATATATTTGTTTAGGATTCTTGATATTGCTACAATGGAATAAGGGAGGATTGTGTTGTACGGTGGGATCGGGTTGCGCGCCGCAACAACCTATGTGTTTCTATTTTCCTTTAATTGTATTGGTTTTTGATATTTTCACTCGAAACTCGAAAGATTTGGTAATTCTGTAGTCAATGTCTTATTTCTTGAGGTTGTAGCTATTATCTTTAATTGACTGTCATATTTTTTTCCGTACTTTTTCTGTCTATATTATATAGTCGTACAGGTTGTAGGCTGAGTGACTTGCCTTAGCCTCGTCACTACTTTGTCGAGGTTAGGCTCGGCACTTATAGAGTACGTGGGGCCGATTGTACTCATACTACATTCTGCACTTCTTGTGCAAAATTTGAAGTCGGCCCCAGCAGCGGATCTTAGCGTGCTCAGATTGGACAACTTTGAGGAGACTTGAGGTACAATTGCTCAGCGTCCGCATCTCCTAGAGTTCTCTTTTCTTTTATTTAGCTGTGTATTTTCCTTCAGACGGCTTTATACTTTATTCAAATCCTTGTATATATTATTCTAGTAGCTCGTGTACTTGTGACACCGAGTCCAGAATTTTATAAGTTATCTTAGTTGTTTTAGCTTCCGCACATTACTTTGGATTATTATAGTTATTTCAATCCTTCTCATTATTTAATTTAGACTGTTGAAAAATGAATAAATTGTTCTCACGTTGGCTTGCCTAGAACGTGAAATGTTAGGCGCTATTACGGTCCCGAGGGTGGGAATTACGGGTAATGACATCTTTTAAAACACAATTTTTATGCATTGGGTGGAGAAATTGTAACATGTATCACACATCCGAAAATTCTTAGATGCGAAATATTTGATTCCAGACCAAAAGCTAACTATAATTGGGAAACTTCATGATAACTGGTTGGCCTTATGCGCCTAGGTGCTGCATATAAAATAGCATGTTCCCATAGTGAAAGAGGAAGTTTTATCATTATTAGCAATGATCTAGCTATTAATTGGAGGCATTTAATCAATGATTCTGCTAGACCATTTTGAGTATGAACATGAGCAAGCGGATGCTCAACTTTTATTCAAGTAGATATACAATAATCATTAAAGTCTTTAGATATAAATTCACCAAATTATCAGACAAATTATTTTAATTGCATAATATGAAAATTGCGATCTTAACCTTATTGTTTAGTTCATCAATCTCACAAAATTGCGAGTTAACAATAAGCATACATGTGATTATCTTGTAGATGTGTTTATCAACGCCATATAACATTTAAATTGTCCACATAGAGGGTGTATGAGCCCACATATATCACCCTGTATACGTTCCAGAAATGTAGGGGATTCAATCCAACCTTAGTTGTTAATGGTTTAATAATCAATTTTTCTCGGAAAAAAACAACACAAGAGAATTCCTTAAATTGAAGAATCTTCTTGTTCTTTAATGTGTGCCCATTTGAATTCTCTATTATTTTATGCATCATATTACAACCTGGATGGCCCAACGAGTCATGCTAAATGATAAAATCATTAGAAGAAGTAAACCTTTTATTTACTATGGCATGTGATTCAACCACACCAATATTTGTATGGTATAACCAGAAGAAAATGCGGGTATTGTTTTATGTGAACACTTCTTTCCTACTTTTATTGTAGTAATATAAAAGTATTCAACATTTCCTTCGTTAGATGTCTCATCATGGTAGCCATTTGGTGAATAGCTTTGAAACTCAACAAGTTTCTTTAATACTTACAACAATATCGTACATTATTAATGGCCAATATCGATCCATATAGTTCTCCAATTTTCCATGACCACCACGATAACAATTATTATATCGCCTCTTGGCATTGCCACTGTCACACCCCTTTGTTTCTACAAAACATTTCATTAAACCTTCTTAAAAAGAATAAAGGGGTTTTGCAAAGCTCGAAAGTGTTTTCAAAATTGAAAGTGACAAAAGATTGTGTTTTAAAGGATTTTCAGATTCGCCACCTGACATTTGGTTTCGGTGTGTCAGGTCACCGTTTTTTTAATTAAAAAATAATTTTTTCCTTTTAAAATACTTTGGACTCCAAAACTAAGTCGGTACCAGAGATCTAGGTAAGGGGGTTCATTTGACTCGGGGAGAAGGTGTTAGCCATTCCCCGAGTCTCGTGAAAGCCACGGTTGCAAACCCGATCTAGTTGGCTTTTTAAATATTCAAATTGAGGTTAAACACACAAGAAAATAAACACGAGAAAGGTTCGAGGTCGCCCCCACCTAATAAAAGAAAAGAGTAAAGTAAAATCCTAAATACTATACTATACTTTCTCTGCAGTGCTCGTCAATGCCTCCAAAATATTTACAAAGTTCTATGGGGCATTGTTGATACCCAAATTTTCCTCAAATTATTTTAATTTGCATATATACCTTCAAAATCAGGCTTTCACAGCAATTGGTATTTTTCTATAATTTTCCCATATTTTTTGTTAATTTATCCAGTATTTTATTTTCTAATAATTAATTACAAAATTGCATTATAAATGATTTCAAAAACATTTCTTGACTTAATGTATTATTTTTGGTCCTATCAAGACCAAATTATTTCACAATTAGCCAAATTTGCTCTCTTTCGCTATAACTGCAATAACTTTGCAATTATAGCTTAATCGTATGTTTTATACTATTTTTATCCAATAATTAGTCATTTATATTTTTAAATAATAATTAATCATTTTTAATTTAATTTATCAAGTATCAATTTCATTTTTACAATTATTAGCTATTTTTATAAATTGTTTATCTAGTTTAATTAAGTATCTAACACCACCCGGCACAAGCACCTGTTTAATCTGAACCGTTGATTAATTTCAATCAATGGCCCAGATCGCCTATTACCATAATTAACCTAAGACTCCCCCCCCCCCCCCCGACCCCTCATTCGC
>ML281412.1:11820-29269 GCA_005239495.1 Nicotiana undulata | reverse complement strand
CCCCCCCCGTATCTCATTATTTCCCTCTCACTTCAACCGTCTCTCAACTCTCTCTCGTCCCTTCAACTCTCTCCAGTGAACCTGGCCCTTCTCCGGTCGTCGCTTTGCCGGAATCCATGGCGATTCCACCATCTACAAGACTCATGGCTCCCCCCTTTGAATGTGTGTCACTGTTTTGAGGCCTTCAAGTGAACCAGAGGCGGTCCACTCACCTCTACGATCTCATGCCATTTTTTCCGGCCATCCATGGTCGTCCGAGTAAGATCTTTACACTTTCCAGTTGAAACCGGTAAGACTTCGAGTTTTCTTCTTCCTCTCTGGGTTCTCTTTGGAAACCCTAACTTTAAACCTTCTGATCCTTTTAGATCTGTAACAGATCTATACGTATTCTGAGGTTTTTCCATGTTTTCTTCAAAGATTTTCTTGTTCCCCTAAAACGATTCTTCACTTTTAAAACTAGGGTTTCAAAATCCTTTACAAAACAGTTTTCTTTCTAACTTCTCAGCATTATTTTATGATTCTATCATGTTTAAACGTTATTTGAGCCTTTCCATTTTGTTTAAGTCATTTTCGATAAAAACCCCTCAAATTCTTGGGGTCAGTCTATGAGTTTGAGTTTATTTGCAATAATGTTTATCTGTTCTAGCATGACTACTGTGCTTTCTCTATGTGTTTTTATGATTTCTTGCTCTATAATTATTGTTAGGGTTTCTGATTCTTTGTCGCCTCTGCCTAAACTATGATTGTCTACTGGTTCCTTTAATTATCTGCTATTTTCTGATATGAATCCTTAATTTTGTGATTAGGGTTTCTGATTTTTGCTTAATATTTGTTATTCCAGTATCGTTTTACCATTTTGAATCTCTGAATAGGTATGATTAGTGCTTTATTAATTTTTACACCATACTCTTTACTGAATTTCGAGCATTTTCCTTTGAGCAATACTGATTGCCTGATTTTCGAGTATTTCCTTAAATTGTGATATTTTCCTTTGAGTAACACTGATTTCCTGTGATTCGAGGATTCCCTCACTAATTTTTAGAATCTGAATCATCTCTTGCCTTATTTCTATGAATAAACATGCTATCAAATTGACTTTCCTTAATTAGGACATTCTTAATTTGGTCTTAATCACATGCTCTATACTTTTACTACCCCTTATATGGTTAAATCAGTTCTTCAATTGATTCTCTTTCCTGGTTTATCAATGTTTGTATCCGTTTGAATATTGATTCCTTAATTAAAGGGAGTGTATGTTTAATTGGATTCTAATTGTAATTTACTTCTATAATTATGGGTGAACTATTATTTGTTACCATAATATTCTGCTTATTTTCAAAACTATAAGTACTTCTGCTCTCTCATTAGCAAAAAGAGGAACAGACATTGTTCTAAACCCTCTCTTACACACGCATATTCTCTCTTGCTCTTATTTCTGGTTATTTGCTACTCTCAGTCGGCTGCAAGCCAAGACTGAGTATTATACACTTTAGTTCTTCACTCTGTGCTAATTATCTCTTAACTGGTATGTCCTCAATTTAGTTTAAAGCTTCAAAAACAACATATTTCTTCTGGTATTTAAATTCATCTTATTTCTACTATGCTATTACTCATGGTTTTGTTGTTTACTAGTATGATTCTTAAATTGTACCTCCTCCCTTAAACTCGACATGTTACCCCCTTAGTACCCCTCAATATGATTCTGTTGATTCCTGGCATTAACATCTTTTTGGTAAAATTACTCTTGTGGTTGTTAGGTTCTGGGTAAGTCTGTTAGGACTTCTCTGATTATAATTTATGTGCAAATATGTCTATTGTGTACCTACGCTAATGTGTGTCTTATTTGTCCCCAACCCCCTTACTTCCCTGCTTGAGATTGTTGCAATGGTCTTGTTCTTTGTACTTGTTCTATGTGTGTTGTTTTGTGCTGAGTTGTTGTGATTTCCCCATTACCTTTCCCTTTCAAAATTGTTTTCCTTAAGCAACTCTTCTATTGTTCTGCAAACTTGTTTCAAACAAGCTGTTTCAAAACTGTTTTCCAACTTAACCTTTTCAAAACTATGTCAAGCACTCTCACTCTACTCTTAGAAATCTAGGTTTTGTCCCTCTAATGTGTGACTGCTTTGGGATCCCTATGAGATCCCTCTGAACTCTGATGCATTAGAGTTGGCCCTTCAACACTGCACTTACTCAGTATGGTTGTGAAAATATAGGTGTGAGCACTACTGCCCGGGATCCCTTGAGGTCCTTAGGGAACTCTAACACACCTGGATTATACGAAAGGCTGTGAAACACTAATGGCATTGAGAACTTCTAGAGACTTTGGACCTGTCAGTAGGCTCCCTATAGTATAGATTCTTATTTTCTTTTTTTCATTTATGTAATTTTTGCAAATGGTATGTAATAATTATTATAAATAACTCTTGGGGATGGATAGTGAAAAGGGAAAGGGGGAACCATGCATGCTATAGATACTAAAGGGTAGAAACCATGTTGTTAGGTTTATATTCCCTATTTGTGCAATAGAAAATCATGTTTAGGACCAATATGTTCAAAGCCATGCATTAGAGATCATGCTTCCTAGGTTTTCTATCCACTGTTTCAGCATATTCATTTGATATTACTGTCATATCACTTAGAAAATCCTGTGCTAGAGAAAAATGTGCTAATAATTGGTATCTTCTACAATTATGCTTCCTGCTGCCATGCACGCTTAGAAATCCTGTTTTAGGATAAACAACACTATGATAAATTGTCACTCTTTGCATATTCTAATAATTATGTTTAATGATGTAATATTTGTGCATATAGAAATCCTGCTTAGGATCCTGCATATACATCATTCTGCATCTCTACCTGTGCATTAGATACCATGTCTTAAGGATTTCATTCACACTCGCTTAAGTACACCTAATCTAACTATTAATGCATAAAAAGGAATAAAAACAACTTCACTCAGTTTTCACAATCAACTTGTAATAATTCTATGTTCTCAACGCCTAGAACAACATGTTTAAGTAACGTAAGTTCAAACAATTTTCTTACTTTTGAAAACTGGTATACTTTCTCACATCTAGGCAAGCCTTAGGTGATAAAACTGTCAAAAATTTGGGAATCTGCCTCTTTGCGTATGCTTCCTAATCCTCAACATGTTTTTAAATCAGTTGGCAAACTGATTAGGTCCCTTTCTGAGTTATAAAAACAAGTCTGCATATCTGTTTATATTCTGAACTCACCTAGACACCATGTCTTAGGATTCTTAATTTAAATATTTCCCTTAATTGTGTTTGAGTCATGCTGTCTATTTGCATTACTTGTGGAGGTAAACTTGAACCTTTTATCTGCTTTTTCTTTGTTCCCACTAATTGCAGTCCTATATGTTTTTTTGTCTGTCGCCTTAGTATTTTTCCTTTAAACCTGAGGGTCCGCCTAGAAATTCCCTTATAGGTAGAGGTCCTAAACTCCTCTAGGACTATTAGGAAGGGACGGGTAACAGCATGCAATAAAGGTCGTTGACCAACACTCGCTTTAATAACCCTTACGGGGTGGGAAAGGTAGATATGGATATGATGAACGGTGCGCTAATACCATGTGTATCCCCTCTTTGAGGAGTGATTACCGGGTATTGTACTGATGTGATCCATATGACAAACAACCTAGGACTCCCCTATATGCATGTTTAGATTATAACTCTTTCAATACCCTGCTTAGATATTAAATATTTTTCAAACTTTAGTAACATATGTGTGCTTAGACTGCGATTCTTTCAAAGTCCTTTACTTGTTTTAAACATTAATTGCATATTTGCTACGTGCTCAAATTCACAAAGTTGTTTGGCCGGGAACCACAGTTGTGGACTCTGAGTGCCTAACAGCTTCCCCTTGGAGTAATTTCAAGCCCTTACCCTTTCTCTGGTTATCTAATCTTGTTCGTAAATGACCCAAATAGGTGCCCTAACACACCTTAACTCGTTAGGTGGCGACTCTTCGAATCCTTGCATACCCCTTTCCCAAAAGGAAATGAGTTGTCCCAATAACGTCAAAAACCCTGACCGATCCGAAAGGAGTTGGACAAAAGGGGGCACGACAGCATGGCGACTCTGCTGGGGACTTCTAGGCTTTTACCATTTCAAACTACTTTGTGAATTTGTACCTCTTACCATTCCCATTATGTGAAATTAATTGTTTATTTCTTTCAAGCATTTAATTTTCTTCAAAGGCAAAACTGACATGTTTCCTTGTTTTTCTTTTTGTAATCGCTTTTTAAATTATAACTATTGTATTTACTGCTTTCACAACGTGCAAATGCTTGACTACATGCCTTTACTGCTTATTTATTGCATAAATCATGCTCAACATCATACTTCACTTGTGCTAAACAAATCCTATAGCAACGCTTGATGAGTGGTTTCGCCCTTCCTATTTTATCACCCCTAAATTTGGAAAGGCTTATTTGCGGTAAAACTAGTCGATCAGCGGTGCAGTCGACGGTTTCGTGCCTTTCCCCCTTGAGTTGTCCGCTCAAGGGTACCAGTCTAATACCCCATAGAAACCTTACTGTGTTATACTGCTGCATGTATCATGGTCAAACCTAGTTAGGCTAATGTGTTGTCGGCACAATGTCCTTTAAGACATCCTTGTCCAAAGTCCACCGGGTTTTCACAATCCCAACAGACATCATCACATTCTGTGCATTTATTTGGAGAACTAAATGCTTGTATGTTAATCATGGATGTTAAATAGTCGAGTCTGGCAGGGGTAAGGGCCTAAACATGTTTACCTTGCAGAAATATGAGGCACGAAGTCCCTAGATTCGGCATGGTTACCAACATTCACCCAAAGATTCTGAACTGGTGGGAGGACATTCATTCTAGTGATAAGACACTCGTCAAGAAATACTTGGGTAACCTACCGTCTCTCCTAGACATTCAACCCAACAACATGTTGATAGAGGCTGCCACTCTATTCTGGGATAGTGAAAGAGTCGTCTTTCGCTTTGGGGACATTGAAATGACACCATTGCTAAAGGAAATAGGAGGACTGGCAGGATTAGTTTGGGAAAGTCCTGGGTTGATAATGCCTAAAAACCGCACAGGCAAAGGTTTCTTGAAAATGATGGGTTTAAAGAAGAACGCAGAGTTGGAGTGTCTGAAGGAGTCGTACATCCCTTTCAAGTATTTGTATGAAAGGTACGGTCACAGCAAGTCATACCGTACCTACCATGACGAATTCGCCATAACATCTTTGGGACACGTTCACCGTAGGGTATTCGTCTTCATTGTTTGCTTCCTGAGGTTGATCGTGTCTCCAACAAAGAAAGAAAGGATCCACACTAGGCTTGCCATGGTAACCAAGACATTGATGGAGGGAATTGGTGGGCAGACTTTCAGCATTGTTCCTATGATCATCTCAGACATCTATTCAGCCTTAGAACAATGTCAAAGAGGAGCTAAGCACTTCGAAGGCTGCAACCTATTACTACAACTCTGGTTCTTAGAACACCTCCAAAAGGGCCAGTACCGGCAAGAATTTCAGCCAAGGGCATGGAACTACCACATCGCTTTCCATCACCCAAAGTGAATGACATATATTCCTGACAGGTTTGCTCAGCCCGAGACTGCCAAAGAATGGGTAGAGATCTTTGATAATCTGACTGAGGAGCTGAACAGTGGATGTCTGAGTGGTTTCCAACAGATGAATTCACTGTCAGGTCTAGGGATGCACCGTTCCTGGTACTAATTGGTTTGAGAGGAACATATCCTTACGTCCCTCTCCGGGTCATGAGACAAGCAGGCAGAAAGCAAATTATACCAAGGGTCGACAAGATGAGCCATTTCCGAGCCGGATTTCAGGATGATGATACTCCTCACAAGTGCCAAGCCCAACACATGTGGCACTGTAAGATCATAATGGAAAAGGACACGATCGAACCGTACAGATACCACGCAGGCTGTACTTTCTACTCAGGGTGGTTAGAAGACAACTGGGATGGTCTAGGTAGGCTAGGGTTCATCCGAGGCCACAGGATCATAGATGAAAAAGCCGAGGCTCAGGTCAAGTATAATCAACTGCGCAAGAGGATACGTGAATGCGAGAACGAGCACCGTGAAATACATGAAAACAATAAGAGGTTCATTGAAGAATGGAAAGACATGGTCGTCCGTGCCAATAGAAAGATATGGGTTACTTGGAGTGAGGCATAGTCGAGCTAGAGGGTAAGATCATCAAGAGGGTTGAATACTGTCAAAAGGCTGAGGGAAATGAAGGTGGACATCTAGCCAGAGCATATCTAGTTCTAGGACTTTGCGAGCTGGGGAACCTGTTTGATGGTATCAAGGATGCCGAATCTGGGGAAGGTCCTTCTGGGACCAAGTAGGATAGGATTTCTTTTTCACTTTATCAATGTATTAAGGCCAACGGCCATTAGTGATTTTTATTTCTTGCTTATTATTTTAGTGTCGTTTATTTTACATTAATGAAATGAGGAATTTTAGCATTTAAGTTCTCCAAATTAATTTGTCTCTAGGCCTACCTCGGGCACAACGAGGTTCCCAAATTAGGACACGCATTATACTCTCGCACTATGTGTTTAAATATCGCAATACTTTTTCTAGATCCTCACTAACTTGGCTACTTTTGTTTTGTTTTGTTTTCTTTCTTTTTATTATCCCCCTCCCCAAAGGTTTGTTCGTGCACTCTGGCATCATCATCATACCATACAAGATCTAGGGGCCCTCTAGCCTCTCCTCCTCCTAGTCCTCTCAAAGGCAAAAGCAAAGGCACAGGAAAAATGGAAGATTCATGCAATATTAGGAAAGAGAATATAGTTGAACGGGTAAAGGCCACTGACGGCCAGGGTATTCAAGTTCAGAATGATCCCATGTCACAGCTCGAGCAGAAGTTGTTGAAGCTCCAGGGAGAGCTTGAGCAGGTCCAAAATTTGGCGAACTTATCATTCGCGCTCAGTGTTCCAGACGTTAACCACCCCAACACCCAAAATCCCATACCTCCACAAAACACTCCAAACAAGCAAAAGCATCCCACAGCTCATCACCACACCACTCCACAAAAGCATCAAACTCTCCCAACACAATAAATTGTTTGCCACACTCCAGGAAATACTCTACCACTCGTCCCCGAGCCACAAAATTCCACCTTTATGCCCAGGCACCAGGCCATCACAATAACTCCCATCTACGTGGAGACTATGCCACACTCCACCCACCCCATCTCATACACACCTGAGTTTAAAGAAAAGGATTTGATTATCAGGAATTTGGATGAGGAACTTAAGAAGCTTACTAGTCGGGTTCAAGGCGTTGAGGGACGCAAAGGAATCAAGGGGCTGAACTACGAAGACCTCTGCATACAGCCCGATGTTGAACTGCTCGAGGGGTACAAACCTCCTAAGTTCGAGATGTTCGATGGTACAGGTGATTCGAGGGTCCATTTGAGGACCTACTGTGATAAGCTAGTTGGAGTAGGGAAAGATGAAAAGATTCGCATGAAGCTGTTCATGAGGAGCTTAATAGTATATGCTCTGTCTTGGTATATCAGCCAAGACCCAAGGAAATGGTCAAATTGGGTAAGCATGGCGTCCGAATTCATGGACCGGTTCAGGTTTAATATAGAGAATGCGCCAGATGTGTTCTACATTCAGAATCTGAAAAAGAAGCCCACCGAAACTTTTCGCGAGTATGCTACTCGCTGGAGATCTAAAGCTACTAAGGTCAGACCCGCCTTAGATGAAGAACAAATGAACAAGTTCTTTGTTCGAGCCCAGGATCCACAATACTATAAGCGGTTGATGGTGATCGAGAATCATAAATTCTCTGATATTATCAAATTGGGTGAGAGAATTGAGGAGGGAATTAAAAGCGGTATGGTCACTAACTTTGAAGCCTTACAAGCTACAAATAAGGCCTTACAGTCTGGTGGTGTGTCCAAGAAGAGAGATGTGGGAGCCGTAATGGTTGCACAGAAAACCAAATCCCTACTGAAATATCAAACCTACCAAATACCCCCTCTCGCATATCAACCAACGCCTCCACAAACATACCAAGCGCCCTCACCGGCCTACCAGTCAGCACCTCCACCAACATATCAGTCATCTCCACCACCTACCTATCAACCTACTTCACCCAGATATTCCCAGCCCGCTATTGTTTACCATACTATAACTCTCAACCATCCCACTATCAGTCACCCCCTGCTCGCCAAAACTTCACTAGACCTCGGCCCAACTTTGATCGCAGACCTCCTAAACAATATACTGCCATTGCCTAACCTATCGACCAGTTGTACGAAAATTGAAAGTTTTTGGTTATGCCACCCTCATCCCTGTCGTAACCCTTGAGAATCCTTCCCAGTGGGTTAATCCAAATAAATCATGTGCATACCATTCCGGCATGAAGGACACACAATTGAGGAATGTCGCTCCTTGAAAGATAAGATACAGTCCTTGATCGACAACAAGATCATTGTAGCAAAGGAATCCACTCCTAATGTCCGCAACAATCCATTCCCAGACCATAAAGGTGGAGGCATCCACATGATCGAAGTAGAAGAAGATTGGGACCCAGAGGGGTCGATTGGGTTGATCATAGAGCATGATGACCCAAAGAAGCCAGCAGTTACTCTTAATCCAATCATAGTCCAGATTCAGCCATCTAGAGATGCTGAGGTAGCTGTGTCAGTATCTTTTGAGTTTGAAGCAGCACCACCCGCAAAGGCGCCTGCGCCGTTTGAGGTTGAAGTTATGCCACCAGCCAAAGTGCCCGCACCATTTGAGGTTGCAATCATGCCACCTACTAAGGCACATGTTCCGTTTGAAGTAAAGATAGCTACACCAATCACAGTGGCAGTGTCAACTACGCCACCTTTCCGCAACAATGCCATACCATGGGATTATGTAGACGAGGCAAGACGAAAGGGGAAAGTCAAGATCGAAGAAGTTACTGCTGCACAGGGAATGACAAGGACCGGCAGGGTCTATACACCAGAACATTTGGCGGAATCAAGCAAACAGGCTTCCAACAGGCCACCTATTATTGAGACGGGCCCAGATGACCATTGGAGGAAGGTGCAGGTCAAAGAGTACTCTGTCATTGACCAGTTAAACAAAACCCCAGCTCAGATATCTATTCTTTCATTGTTACAAATTCAGAGGCGCACAGAAATGCTTTGATGAAAGTGCTGAACGAAGCATATGTGCCAAACAACATCACCAGCGGGGAAATGGCTAATATGGCAGGCCAAGTGCTAGAGAGCCATAAGATCACCTTTCACATGGACGAGCTGCCGCCCGAGGGGTTGGGTCATAACAAAGCCCTACACATCACTGTGCAATGTGAAGACTTCTTCATCACCAGGATTCTGATCGACGGGGGATCCAGTCTCAATATATGTCCATTGATAACGCTCAAGAAATAGGGCAAAGGGTTGCACGAGATAAGAGAAGGGTCGATGAATCTGAAGGCTTTCGATGGTTCGCAGAGGTCCACCATAGGTGAAATTAGCCTTTGCTTGCAAATGGGGCCTACATGGTTCGAAGTCAATTTTCAGGTGATAGACATATCGGCATCCTACAACCTGCTATTAGGACGGCCATGGATACATGCCGCTGGAGCCGTGGCATCGATGTTGCATCAGGCAGTGAAATTTGAATGGAACCATCAAGAAGTAATCATCCATGAAGACGGAAAAAATCCTATTTACAGTCGCCAAATCATTCCGGTAGTCGAAGGCAAAAGGAAGCTGGGTGGAGAAACTTACCACCACATTGAACGAGTCAATGCATTGGACAAAGACAAATGGTGGGATAGCAAAATCGAGAGTATACTGAACTGGAGTGGGTACGATCCTAGCAAAGGACTCGGCTTTAGGAATCAGGCCTAAAACTTGATCAGCTTCTCAAAACCTTTCATCAAATAGGCAGTAGGCAGTAAGAATTCTATTAAATGCTGCCTAAAACAACTACAAACAATCCTGGTGGAATTCTAGCAAAAACTGAACCAAAGTGCAAGTAGTTTTCTTCAAAAACTTTTAGAACTACCACACAATTTTAGCTAAACAGATGCAGCAAGGGATTAGAGTTTCAGCAGCTCAAACCATATTTTAGCTCAGTATTCAGAAAATCAAGTGATAAAGAGCTCGAGTCGAATTCACGGATTCAACTCAGAAAGATCGAGTCGATGTTCAATAGAAACTCAATCCTCCACAAATTTCAGAAATCAGAGATGGAGCTCAGTTTTAAACTCAAGGAATCAAACATGTACTTAGAAAAAATCTGAAGAAATGTTCTACAATTTAGTTTTAAACTAAATGAAATATTTTTGAGATTTTGAAATATTGTGGAAATAAAAAAGTAGAAATTATCTTGTATTTTGATTTGTCCCTTTTTAACGAAGAAATATTTTTTTAGGTTCTAATAATTTTATTTTTTATCTTTTATTTGTTTGGAATTTCCTAAGAAAATACTCATAAAGAAGGAAAAGAAAAAAAAGATTTAATTTTTTTTATTGGGGGCCGTAACCGATGAGGTTTGCCTACGTATCTCACATCCGGTGAGAATCAAACACGCGTAGTTCGGCCAGTTTTGACGGAACTGGGGAACATGATTTTTGAGGACATTCAATTATTTTCTTTCTTTTTATAGACGGATTTTTACCTCTCACTCTTTGTTTTTTTTTTCTTTTTGATTTTCTCTTTTTTTTATATTTTATTTCCTATTTTAGAAGCCGGTCAACATGCATGCCGAAACAAACTAATGCACATATAGCAGGTAAGATGCATCAGGATGGTCTTTTATTTTGGGTTCACCTGTCCTAGACGGACTCAACCCCTATGTTGAGTCCCTTAAGTCAAATGCGCGTGATGCAAATAATCGCTCCTACTAGGGATCCGGAATGAAGCTATGTTATACTAGGTTTATATCCTGAGATTTTGTTCTAGACAAGGCTTACCCGAGCGGACAGCTCGAGCCGAGGTCGGGGCAGCGTACCGGGAATACAGAAGCTTCACCGGCTTCGCAACTTGTCCGTACCTCATTCTAAATTTGGATGACTCTAACAGAAAAGAAGTCACACGAAGTGCACACTTCCCAGATGATTTAGAAGACTCGGAGAGAAGAAGGGTTTCGGCACAGTTTTATACGCAGTTCAGATAATTTTAAAGCGGTAAATGCGGCAATTAGCACATTAGGTTTAAACACGTGAAATCAAATAATGAAAGCTAAAATATAACCAATTATATAAGCTCGAATTCTTGAACCCTGAACCAGAGAATCTGGGTTCGATCCCCAGCAGAGTCGCCAGAGCTGTCACACCTCCTTTTTCACTACCCCTGATTAATGAGGGGGTAATAAGGGAGTTTTTCCACTTTAAGTGACATTATTCGGTTTTGGGATTTATTATTATTTTTCAGAGTCGCCACCTGGATTTTTGACGATGCTCCGAGACATTGTTTTGTTTTGAAAATCCCAAACCGAGGAATTTGACTCTTTTTGATTTGTCTGCGACCAGAAATCCGAGTAAGGAATTTTGTTAACCCGGGAGAAGGTGTTAGGCATTCCCGAGTTCCGTGGTTCTAGCACGGTCACTTAACTATTATTATTTGGCCTAAATTGTCTGATTATTTATGTGTTTTAGCCTGTTGCATATTTAAACCCTTTGAAATTTAGCCGCTTTTGATAAGTATGAATTTATCTTGAAAACAAGTCACGAGAACGTGCACTCATTATGCTTTTGTACATGTTACAATTACGCCACATGAAATGCACCCGTAATTGCAACACGTGATTTTAATATAGTTTTGAGTTGAGGTCAGGGACATGAGTTGTCACAGCCTATTTGAAGCGATATTTGATTAGTCTTTATTCTTTCCATTTGAAGGAGTATTTTAATTTTAAAATCAATTAGGACGTTTATGAATTTATTCTGGACAAGTTACGTTGGCATACACTTGTTGTTTTATGAGCACATGGCAAAACACGCCACATGAAATGCACCCGTGATTGCTATGTACATTCTATTAATATTTGAAAGAGAGGGTCGGGGGAACGAGTTGCCACTCCCGAGTGTATTTTAGAGTAATTTTGAGGTAATGATCGATTTTTGTCTAATTTCAAACTGAAGGTATTCATTCTATCTAAGGAATTACCTAAATGAGATTCACTAGCCTAAA
The DNA here is from genome assembly GCA_005239495.1 of Nicotiana undulata. Classification (NCBI taxonomy): domain Eukaryota; kingdom Viridiplantae; phylum Streptophyta; class Magnoliopsida; order Solanales; family Solanaceae; genus Nicotiana; species Nicotiana undulata. Next base: position 17,087 of record ML281412.1, on the reverse strand, counting down.
GATAGCATGTTTTGGGCTATGGCCATTTTAGCCTCTTGATTATTTCANCCACTCCCGAGTGTAGTTTAGAGTAATTTTGAGGTAATGATCGATTTTTGTCTAATTTCAAACTGAAGGTATTCATTCTATCTAAGGAATTACCTAAATGAGATTCACTAGCCTAAAGATAGCATGTTTTGGGCTATGGCCATTTTAGCCTCTTGATTATTTCAACTCTTTGGCCAATCCTAATTGTATCTAGTTTTGAGATGATTCAAAATTAAATAGCTAAACAATCAAGAGCAGATGCGCCGATATATTTAACGTTTGTGTTGTAGAAGAAAAAAAGATTTTGGATTACAAATATTAACGTTACTTTAAATTTCTTTGGCCATTTGACCTTCATACCATACACGAAGAATTGTATATTGCTCATAGTTCTAACAGAGAACCTTTATCAGAACAACTCATATAACAAAAATAGACTGCGCAAACTTCTTGAGTTAAAAATTATCTGGTACTTTTAGGGCAGAATTGATACCACTCAAACAGTTTGATTGATAGAATAATGATTTAACACAATTAATGAATCTACGGTTCCGGATTCCATAACTGTTATGGTAGACATTCTAAGAAACGTAACTGAATTACAAATTTCGATATAGTCCAGTCCTTATTACAACTGAAAAATGTATACAATAGACTGTAAATACGCTATTACATTGTTCTTAAATTAAATACAGGTTTTTCTAAATAATAAGAAAAATAAGAGGAACAGAGTTTAGTTGCTACTTCTGTGTGAGCCAACAATCTTCGTCCTTCGAGACCTGTATTCTTCAGCCTTAGTCTCGACTAAACTTTACAGATTTATGTGCGCTGCAAAAGACTTAATCTGATCATTTCTGGAGATCAGATTCACCCTTTTAAATGTTGTCACCATAGTGACATCCGATTACATAAGGTCTGAGTTGTCCAGACCAACACTTAAACATCTTATGGTGTGAACTTGACCATGAAGGGGTCAGATTCACTACCCTTTGGTGCCATCTAATGACTCTATTATGACTTCATGGATATAAGATTAAATCACAGAAGCATTTAAGAGGTCATTTTACTGTTATGATCACACATAGATGAACAACCAGATTTCAAGGAGTAATCCTGGATTCATAGGAAAGAGAGACAAACATGTTTTATGCATTTTATCTTAGATTGAATTTGACCATAGGGGGGGGGGTCTGATTTAGACCTAGAGATGCAAACTTGTGTGACATTTTTGTAATCACACCCATACTTCAGCCAGTATTCTCTTGAATACTTTGACTACTCTTGGCTTTTTTTTAGAGAATGAATCAGGCCATTCAAAGGTTCTGATTCTTTACTCTGTAGCCTTCTTTAATACATATTTTATACCTCTTGAAGGGTGATTTCCATCATCCTAAGCTACTGTTTATGCACCATTAAAGGGGTGAATTTGACTATTAAAAAGTCAGATTCATCGACCCTAGTGCCAATATTCTGACCTATCTAGAGACTTGCTTATTGCATCTCTTTATTGACCAAGGAGACTCAATTGAAAAGCATATTTCTGTACTTTTATGGGAAAAATCTGACCATAGAGAAGGTCAGACTCAACATCCTAGTGCAGATTTTATACTAAATGGATTACCTCAAATTAGTATCTAGCAATACCCCCAATGCATCTTAAACAATTTGAGAGAAAAAACATAATAACTCCAAGGTTTTTAGATATCACACACATAAAGTATATGTCCAGATTCCTTAACTAATGCTACTTCAAACTTATGGGTCGAGAACAGAGAAGAAGATTCAGCTTAGCATGATCTCAAAAACATAGCAAGCATGAAATATTCAACATCAAGTTAACACAAGTTCCGGATCTAATAATTTAATTTAAAGTTCCTGGTTACATACCTCTTTTGAATAGAAAATAACAAGGATCCTGACCAAATAAAGGTCAGGTAGGCATTAAAGAGAACAGCTAAGAGGAGAAAGACTCAGCAGCAACCAAAACAGATCAGAAACCAAAAGCAACACTGAACAGCCCGAGCAAGAATTCAAACCAAGAACTTCGAGTATAGGTCCTTAAGGCTCTCAGAATCAGGATATCAAAGGAGAAATGGAAACTGAGAATCCAAATGATGCACTGATGATTTTTTGTTCAAAATAAGTAGCCAGATTTTTTCTTTTTGTTTTCCTATGGATATTTGAAAAAACATTTTAGCAAGCAGTTGCTATTTTTTCTTTTTGTGTGTCCCCAGATTTTTTAGCAGTAAAAAAAAGGTGCCGGTGAATGTGAAGAGAGAGTCCCTTTATAGGTATTTGGGAATGGGGTACCTTTTTAGAATATTCCTAATTCAAAACGCTGTAAATAGTACATAATAGTACATAGGGCAGCTGTCAACCTTATCTTTTTGGACAGCTGCCCCTATTCTAGAATATTCTTACCTATTAAAGACCTTTCTACCCTTAAAACATCTGATTTACTAAGTCTATATTACCTATTGTACCCCTTGGAGTCCCTGTATTTATTGGGTAATCAAGGTTACTTACCTGGGTTATCACTTTACTTTGGTTAGCTATCCTTAGTTAGCTTATCACTTAACTATGATCAGGTTAACTTCATCTTTGGGTGTTAACCCTGGTTTAACTTGTCAATTAGTCTAATTCTTTAGAACTAAGTTAATTGGCTTAACTAGCTAAATCAAATGCTCGATTAACTATCCACTTAAGCAATCTAGGAACTTAGTTAGCTTGACTGATTTATGATCTTCATTTGTTCAAATATCAGCTTAATTATTCAGGCAAACTATTAGGAAACTCATCACTATGAACAATCGAGGCTATAGCAAAATAGGGTATCCTAACTTTAAACTAGAGATTAACTTTCACTTAATCAATGATTCAAGTTTAAGAGTAATCAACCTATCAGGATCAAAGTTTTATTGATAAAAACAGTAGGTTAGGGAAAGCTAACTATCAAAGGAATTCTAAGCATCCTATATGCATATCGATCTAAACTAATCAATCAAACGAATTAATAGCCAAACAAACTCATAACAAACCAGTTAATCAATTGTGATATTCACAAGGAATCTGACCAAGAACAACCAAGAACAAAGACATGACTGCCATGGATATATTTAAAGCTTAAACCAATCAAATTATTCGACTCACTAAACATGGTCTAATCACATATGCTTGGACAGGATCCAATTATACAAACTGATCGGAGGGAAGAAGAAACAAGCGCACATATGAAATAGTGATAAAAACCCTAGGCTAGTTACTAAATAAATCAAACACGAGGTATATTCAGGGTTTTGGGATTAACTAAAAAAACATGCATGAACGGGCAAAGGTAAGATAGTAAGGAAAAAGAAGAAGACACCTAAACTTAAAACAGTAAACCCAGGGACAAAAGCGAAATCATGATTTAACTTAAAACTGCAAAGAAAAGGAGAGGGAGTACCAGTGGGGTGCTTGGCCGGAAAAAATTGAATGTTGCCGGACCTTGGCCGGACTCTGACGGGGTTTGAAAATGACTCAAACCCACAGAAATCAATAGCCCTCATAGAGATCTATCGATCCGTGTAGGTTAGAGCCATTAGAAGTCTTCGAGTCGTCTTGTAGAAGAACATTAGGGTTCCAAGTTTTTTCAGATTTGAAATTACTTCAAATTGGTTGATTGTTTGGGAAAACCAACATTTGGACGGGGTTAAGGAGGTCGTGGGGATCGTCTGGTTAAAAATGAGGTCGATTGGAGAAGCTCCGCTGCCGGAGGCAATTTCCGGCCGGCGTAGTTAGGGCGGGGGACGGCGGGGTTGCGGTGGTCCGGTGGTCAGTCTCTAGAGAGGGTGAGAGACAAGTTGGGAGGAGGGGATATTAGACTTCAGTTAGGGGGTAGGGGGGCTTGTGGAACCGTTATATAGTTAGAGGCTGGGGAGTTTCCAGCCGTTCGATTGGTCTTGATCAACGGCTGGGAGGGCTCCTAAGCAAAATGGGGTCGTTTTGATAATGGGGTAGGCCAGACCGGGTGAGGGGTAATTGGGCTGGGTCTTAACGGGTTTTTGGGCAGCTTGGGCCTGGGTAAATCAACCCAGGTCCAATTTTTAATCTTTTACTATCAAAATCCACCGTACTAAATTAAAATTTAAACTAAAGATTATAATTGGCTAATCCTAGTCTTTGTTTTAATTAATTAATTAATTAAGAGTCTTATTATTTAATTACTCCTAGTCATTCAAATACAAATTCCACCATTTTTGTTTAAGAAATAATCAAATCAAGAAGTTATCATTAACTTACTAAGCTTATTTGAATACTAATTAAGGTTATGTACTTACTCGTGCCATTTTAACTTGTTTATGGATTTGAAGGCCGAAATATGGCTTCCTAATGTAAAATAAACTCACAAATAGCATTAAATTTGACAAAATCCATAAAACCAATTAGTTTATCGAAATTTTTGCAGGATTATACAATAGGTGAAAATCACGTGCTCACACTTATACCGTGTATTGTGATTCTTCACGAGTTGGGTTGGGTGCAGTGGTGATACAGGATGGGAAGGTTATAGCCTATGCTTAACGTCAGTTGAAGATTCATGAGAAGAACTATCTAGTCCATGATTTGGAGCTTGCCGCTATTGTTCATGCCTTGAAGATTTGGAGGCACTATTTGTATGGGGTACCATGTGAGTTATTCACTGATCACAAGAGTTTGCAATACTTATTTAAGCAAAAGGAGTTGAATATGAGGCAGAGGAGGTGGTTAGAGTTGTTGAAAGATTATGACATTACTATTCTCTATCATCCGGGAAAGGCCAATATGGTGGCTGATGCCTTGAGCTGGAAGTCAGTCTGCATGGGTAGTTTGGCTTATCTATCAGTTGGAGAGCGACCTTTGGCTTTGGATATTCAGGCGTTAGCCAATCGATTTGTTAGATTGGAGGTTTCTGAGGGTGGCAGTGTTTTGGCCCATACCGTCGCTCGTTCTTCATTGTATGATCGTATTCGCGCCAGGCAGTATGATGATCGTCATTTGTGTGCTCTTAGAGATGCGGTTCGGCACGGACGTGCCAAGCAGGTCACAGTTGATGCTGAGGGAGTTTTGAGATTGCAGGGTCGTATATGTGTTCCTGATGTTGATGGCATTCGTGAGTTAATATTGTAGGAGGCGCATAGTTCCCGGTATTCCATTCATCCAGGCGCCGCAAAGATGTACCAGGACTTACAGTAGCATTATTGGTGGCGTAGAATGAAGAA